>JABSTT010002829.1:0-36402 GCA_013339685.2 Hyalomma asiaticum
TCTGAGCTGGCGAAATGCCTGCAAGCCATTTACTTCAGCTGTTTTGGTTTCGCTTCCTCCCGCGAGTCTGTTCGTGCGTGCAACACTCTCAGGAGACATATATAAGCCAGAAAGCTGACCAGCCTCGACTACAGCCGAAGCTAGTGCAACACTGAATGGCGAAGCACCAGCGTTGCATTGCCACATGACGGGACGTCGCCAACCTTTTTTGTTACGCTCGCCGTCCAGTAGTTTCTGGTTAGTGGTCTGGTGCACTCTCGAGGCAGAGTTTGCGCGTCAAACCCGGGAAAAGCGAATTTTCTAACGTAGGCGTTCTACCTGTGTTTATGTTCTTGCCGAGGGGCGGTGATGTATTCAAAAGAGCGCTTGTAGCATGGAGACGCTTGCGTCGAGAAATTCGATCCAATCGCTCGTGAGAAACACTCGTTTTAATATTTCTTTTCACATGTCCACCAAGCTTACTGAAGAAATCCCTTAATACTTCAGCGATCCAAAACAATTCAAATGTGCAACCAAGTTCTTTTTTCCCGAAAACCAGTATTTTAACCCAGCACCCCATGCTAAGTGCTTTTAAGGACATTGAAAGCATACACTTATTTCGTATGTGAAAAGCTGCTGCAGTGAAGCTGCAGTGAAGCTGCTCACCGGCGGCGCCGACGAGCGGCGCCGCCGGTGAGCAATGCTGCAGCGCCGCCCGAAAGCGCATGCTCTCGGCTCGCGGGCGCCCTACAGTCCCGGGCGAAATGCCCTGGTTCGTTGAATTTATTGCAGAGGTTGGTTGGCCGCTGTCGCGCTTGGCGTTCGGTGCTTCGCGCCGGTTGACCGCCGCTCTTTTCTACAAAGGGCTCCCGTTCAGGCGCTCTCCGCTCTGTCATCCTCGCGTCGGCATATCGAACATGATTCTGCGTACCTCGGCCATCGGCAGCGTGTGCTGCTCGTGTAGCGTAAGTGTACGGGTCAAGAGTCCGATCAGATAACTCCCAACCGCTGCTCGAGCGTTCATCACTGAAGGCAAGCAAACCATTTCCTTGTGGACGGGTGCGAAAGTTGTCTCCGTTCCACGCGCATCGCGGCTCGAGTGCCTGCGACGCTGTGGGTGGTGGTCTGTACGCGCGCGCGGCGAGTATGTCCGCCGGTATGCGTTTTGCCTCCGAGGCCAGCTCATCCAAATCCCTGAACTCGCTACCTCTCAAATACGCGGCGAAAGTGGGGTGCGCTTGTCGCATGACTCGCTCCACCTTCTCACAGTTCGGAGCAGAGGGATCAGCGATGCGAGAAAACTCGTCGATCTCGGGCAAGGATTCATACGGATGCTGAGTACGCAGCTCCAACTAACGACGCAAACGACGCTGGTAGTCTGCGGGAACAAATTCCTCGCGGAAGTTCGCGCGGAACTCTGACATCGTGCGCGACCTGTGACCAGTAAGACGGAACCAACGGGCAGCCTGATCAGTCAGCGATACTGGAACGACGCGCTCTAACATCTCGCCATCGGACAGCCCCGTTGATTCCTGGTAAGTCAGCATGCGATCGAGGCATTCGTTGGCGCTAACTAGATCATGATACCCGCTGTAGGTAGGTAAGTCCATCCTAACTACCCGCTTAGCGGCTGAGCTTGATGTAAGAGTATTCTGTGCAACACCAGTGAAAGATTCAATCATGCGCATTGCATCGCGCAACAACACCCGCAGAGACTCGCTTTGCCCAGTAAGGTCTGGCGCAGGGGCTGAATGAGTTGAGCAAGTTTTCCGCGATGGCTCCATGCTCTCCGCGAAATCTGGGAAAGGGCAGGGCGTAATATGCCTCGCGCCTTCAAATACACTGTATGCGGGAGGGTGCGCCTCATGTGTAGCGCCGCCCTCATCAAAGCAAATGAGATTCCCTTGGCTAGTAGTTGCCGCGGGGTTCTCGGCTGCTGTAGCAGCTACCGCAGCTTCGAACTGTGGCCGGTTGGTAGCCACCAGCGACAGCGTGTACAGTCGCTGGAAATCAGCGCTGTCTGCTGCCATGGTTCGTTCGTGTGCTGGATGTCACACACATAAACTGGCTCCCTCTCTCACACCACTGGCCCCACGTTCGGGCACCAAATATAGGGGTTTTTCTTAACCTTTATACGGTTGGCATGGGTGCTAGCGGGGTGGCAGAGACTCGCAAGCACAAACGCAGCAGCCCTAACGATTAGAGCTGTGGCCCCTATCCCGCGGTTCGCGTTAGATCGCAACCACGGCGGGTACAGGCCAGGGGGGACAGAGACAAGCCCTTCAAATGAAGGTGTTTATTCACATTATTCCGACGCCACCAACACAACAGATATAAATATGCAAGTGCCTCAGCGCACAGGAGTAATATTCCTTATGGCTGGGGCAAAAACAATGCAAGAAAAGCGCACAACGAAAAGGGGCTGATAGCACTCAGCTCACTTCGTGTGGCTTTCCGCTCCGACCAAGAACGATGATCACTCAGGGAAGGACGGGCAGGCGCTTGGTGACGGCGGCGGGTGGCGATCTCGCGTACTCGGAGGAGATCCGATCAATCCCGATGCCTCCAGACGAAAGACACAAGAGCCTCCGAGAAAGCGGCGCGCCTTCGAGAGGTTGAGAGAGGAGGCATCTCCCCGAATCTTGGCAGAAGGGAAAGGAGTAGAAAGGAGGGAGCGGGGGCGTACCGGTTTCGGCACCACGACGAGGCATGAAAGGCAACGGTGGAAGCGGCGTGAGTGCCCTCTCCCACCGCGCCGCCCCTGCCAAAGCACGCGAAGGTAACACGCAACCGGTCCGCGGCCGCTGGAATGCGCAGGCATTCCTACAACTTACATGCATGAGTAGGTAATGTCACGGGTGATTTACAGTAACACAGAACGATCCCCAGCTTCACCCACTCCTCATGGTTGGCTTCGTGGAGATGCGTGGAGATTTTGTTTTTTTGCGAGCAGAAAACAGGTAGATGAACAAGGGTCTTATCCGGAACATCGTTTTTTTTTTTTACGGAGGGAGGGAGCGGGGGTGTTACCCATGGTGTAACCAGTGGCTGGGGGTGTGGATCCGAAGTCTTTTTTATCTGAGAAATATTTAGGGCGTTGTGAGGATACAGCGGGGGTTGTTGGGAGAGGGGGGAATGTATAAATCCCTGACTGAGACACCGCAGATATATTGACGGCACGGCATCTAGTTACAAGGCAGGCTGCGTCGGTTTGGTGCCTTCGCCACCAAGTTCGCTTAGCATCGCCACGTATGTGGCTATCCGAGAAACGCTTATCGCGAACATACTCACAGGGCATGAGCCTTCGGTCTTTTCTTGGTATTACACGAGTGTCGACCTCTAATTTCACCGAGCCACTTGGAATTTTGAAAGTAATCACCTTCACCTTGCAGGATGAGCGAATTTTAAGGTTTGGCGCAAGACATTTCTGCCCCTAAAACAGCACTGATGGCAATACTTTACAGCGCACGCCTTTGTTGCAACACGAAAAGCGCTTGCAAAGTTTGAGGAGCCGCCGCAGGAGTACGCCGCTGAAGCCCGTGGAGATCTAGAGTTAGCAGATGAGAAAGAATTCGCGGCAGCTTTCACGCCCCTTCTTCCCAAGGCCATCTACACATGTGTGCTCATCACACGCCAGCGAGTGACTCCCAGCGGCATACGTAGTCTGCTCTGGAGTGGCTG
Organism: Hyalomma asiaticum; assembly: GCA_013339685.2. Classification (NCBI taxonomy): domain Eukaryota; kingdom Metazoa; phylum Arthropoda; class Arachnida; order Ixodida; family Ixodidae; genus Hyalomma; species Hyalomma asiaticum. The sequence continues at coordinate 3,661 of JABSTT010002829.1, forward strand.
CAAGCAGCTCGTTCCAAGCGCTGTGTGGCGCGTAATTAAGCCAGTATTTATTACTAACTGCACGTAAAATGTATGCCGCCCCTATTTATTCTTGCTACAGACTGAAAACTGAATTTCCAACGTATGAGACGGTAATGCGGTCATTGTGCGCCGCGCCCTTAGGAAGACATGTAAACGATGGCAACAGGCCAGAAGCGTCATCTGTCGTGATGCGGAGAACGCTCTACTTCCTCCTCACCCAAGCTTTACATTGACGGATCGCCGCCGCGGCAGAGCAGTTTCCTCTCCTCAAATAATTCTTTCTCTTTTTTTTTGTTTTTTTTGTGGGGTTTAACGTCCCAAAACCAGTTCTGATTATGAGAGACGCCGTAGTGGAGGGCTCCGGAAATTTCGACCACCTGGGGTTCTTTAACGTGCGCTGACATCGCACAGCACACGGGCCTCAACATTTCGCCTCCATCGAAATGCAGCCGCCGCGGCCGGGATTCGATCCCGCGACCCTCGGATCAGCAGCCGAGTACCTTAGCCACTAGACCACCGTGGCGGGGCAATAATTCTTTCTCCGTGGTCTGTGGTGTGGTGAATATTCCAGCTCATATTGGCTCAACCTGGCAGGTTGTGGGTTCGAATCCCTGCAAGTGGTAATTTATCAGTGTGAAATCCATGTTTATATGTCATACATTCACTTCTGTTACGGAAGTACATTGGTGATTTCTTTTTGAAACCCGGCATGAAACACTTTCGTGTTAATGAAATATGGCGAAGACAGCAGTTTCGCTTCTCTGCGGGATGGCGGCCATGTTCCATGAAAAGTGCCCTGGAGCCGGACGAGCGCCTCGAAGGAGAGGAGGAAATCGACATAAGAAAGAATATAAGCCGCATTCGTACAGCCTGGAGCATGTGGGCCGATATTTCATGAGGCAGCTTTGGTCCCATGACGGGGAACGTGCGTTAGATTCCCAGCCCATCAATGCGAATAATTCTGCGCGTTTTAGGGGCGATGCTCCTTAGGGCGTGGGTCGTTCCCTCCTCCGTACATAGCATGTAGCCACCTGCAGTTTTATGAAGTGCTTACTAGATGGGTGATGGCGCTCTGGTGGTCGCTTCATTGAAATGTATGGGAACGTGTAGTATGGGACTCTCTGTCTGTCAGTCTGTCTGTCTGTCCGTCCGTCCGTCCGAGCGCTGCGGTGCTGCTTAGCTAGTACGTGAATTGATGAATAGATGGCGCGGAGGCGCTCGCTGCGTGCTCTAGTGTGATAGGAGAGCGCTAAATGGCGACACACAGTGTTTGTCACGTCTTTGATGATGTACTGGGCAAAATTCACGGAAGATTCACGGTTTTTACCGATGAACATCCGGAGCTTCGCCCACTCATCATCATTCACCTCGGGGATCTGCTGTGATTTTTTTCCTTGTTGGGCTTACCTCCAAGTTTTTCTGCATTACTTCCTTGACGAAAATTATGTGTGTGGTTGATGTGGACACCGGCATGAAACGCCTTCGCGTTAAAAACCTCCAGAATGCCCATTTAAAGATGTGTTTACTACATGAAGCAGTAGTCGCAGCAGTCTACGCAGATGCTCCGTCTACTAAGCGGAAAGCGTTACAAGCAATAAAGCCAGCAACGAAGCGAGCAAGAAAGAAAGGAAAAGCATGCAGGCACCAAGTTTCGCTTTCCCTCATTTTGCCTACAGCACAAGTGCTCCTATTTCTATTTTTCAAATCCCATGCCCTTTCTGAAGAGCCTTGAAAAATGAACACCACTGCATGTATGATTTGACCATTGGCGTCGAGTAATTCATTTGCGAAACAAATTGTATCTTAGGATGAGTTCTTTTTCAAAGTGGGCATCGAAAAGCATCTTCGAGAATTTCGGCAGCTAGCGGAGATCAGTCCCGCCACTGTTGACCCACTGCTGCACCTTGGTGGCAAGGAGAAACTTCGAAAAAGTTAAAACGGCGAATGCTACGTGGGCCTTTAGGGAAGCTTCCTGTTGAAAAATATTTAAATACGGAGCACTTTTTTGCGAACTTGAGTTACTTTCACCGCATCTATCTATCTACATATCTTTCTGTAGGTGCCTACGCCTCAGGGCTCTCGTGGTCATTTGGTTCACTTCGTATACACTCAAGTTTGCATGCTAGAGTACAAATTTATGAAGATGAATTTTTGTTTTTAGCATCCCTAACATGGTATATCCTTCATGTACGTAATGATTGACGATACTGCTATCACGTGTGGCTCACGTCCGTTCTGTTGAGTCCCTGGTATGCGGGTATGCGCCACAGGTCTTGCAGCCCTTACAGCCCATATCAGGGGGCAGGAAAAATCTTCATTTAACATACAACTACAACACAATTGAACACTAGAAAGGCACGCTAATGGTCGTAGCTTTTGATTGAAGTGGTGACATAACATAGCAGACACACCCGAACATGTTGCAATCTCTGAAAGCAACATACGAAGGGGTGCGCATGGAATCCAGGCCCCCGCGTTGCCGAACAAGCGCACTAAAACTAGGCCATGGCGCCTCTGTACGCATGGTTACATGTAGTAAACACCATGCACCCGCACTTGCGATGGTGGTGCTTCAGTAACTTCAATAGATCCCTTCCAAAAATTTGCAAGTGCGCTTCCCTGCACTGCGGCTTTGGCCACGTACTGGCGGTGGCTGTCCTGTTGTAATGTACGGAATAACTCCAGAAGAAACTCCAACCATAGTACCTACGAACTTTCACGTGTAGCGGTCATGAGTTCTTTGAAATACCCAGTATGACACAGAAGAGAAGGAAAATCGTGTGCTATCGCAGTAGCTGCGCCCGAGAGAAGAGCGCGAGGAACGATGCTCGAAGCCCGCCGCTGTGGTGTAGTGGTTATTCTACTCGCCTGCCGCCGAAGAAGTGCGCGTTGGATACCTGCTGCGTCGGTGGCATTTTCGATGGAGGCGAAAATGCCACAGGCCAGTGTACTGTGCGTTGTCAGTGCATGTTAAAGACCCCAGGTGGTCAAAATTTGCGGAGTCCTCTAGCACAGCTTTTCTCTACTTTTAAAGACGATAGTCTTTTTTGGGATACGTCAACGCCGGAATTTTCGTCTGTCTGTCTGTCTGCGTGTGTGTCTGTCCTGCTTTTCTGGCGAAATGGCGAAAGCTTAACCCCTTCCTCAATGACCACCCATCTTGATCTGGTTACTGCATTAATATTTGTGAACACAGTCGACCAAAAAGCAAATATTACGCATATCTGAGGCGGAAGATCAATACGTAAGTATTAGATGGTGTGTTCCTTTATCCTCATGGTGGAACAGCGCGCACACACACGGACCGAAGCGAAGAAGAGACGACACGAGCGCTGACCACGTACTGGCGGTGCCCGTTCTGTTGTACGGAATAGCTCCAGAAGTATAGTACCTACGAACTTTCACGTGTAGCGTTCGTGTCGTCTCTTCTTCGCTTCGGTCCGTGTGTGTGCGCGCTGTTCCACCATGACGTTATACCAACTAGCCCAACTTGCTGCCTTGCTTGTGTTCCTTTAGTAGAAAATACATAGACGTGTAATTCTAAAGACCATAGTGCTTGTTAGGACGCGCTAAAAATGCGACGCTATGCACGAAAAAGCCGACGTTTCCTACGCTTCGGATGGATGGATGGATGCTATGAGCGTCCCCTTTGTAGCGGGGCGGTGACATGTGCGCCACGAGGCCCGTAAGAAGATTTAAGAACTTTTTCCCCTCTCTTTCAATTTTCCTCATGCCTTTTAAATTTACTTCAATCAAATCGATCATAGTATAGAAAAAAAACGGAAATTCATAGCCCAGTTCCCTACCCCTTATGGCAGAAAGTCCATATTTTTCCCTATAATTTTTTTGTCCATTCTCTCTAGTTTTCTGCCACCAGTATTCTAACCGTCTCTTACTTATTTCAATCGCGGCTATGTCCAGCTTCCCTTTGTTCGCGCTAAAACGCAAGGCTTCCTGTAGGGTGGTGCCCAAATGTACTACCTGGGTGGATATTTCCGCATTCTTTCTTTCTTTCTTTTCTCCTTTTTATTTGGCTCTTGCCCACTACGCGGGATTGGCCATGAAGCCGGCGGTTAATATAAAAAGGAAAAAAAAAGTGAGCTAAAACAAAGGAAGAGTAAGGAATCGGTAATGTAAGGAAGAATGAAATGTTAGAGTGATAGACTATTTATAATACAAATGAACCATAATAAATAATTTGAGGTTTAATAAACTAGTGGCGGCAATTTCGAGGTACGAAGTTTTGGTTGGAAAGATGATTAGCAACGAATTCTTCTTGTGTCACGAAGGAAATTGCACATGGCTAAGCAGACGTTCCTGTTGCTGTAACCTAGTGATGACGCTCCAAAGGAAAGAATATTCTGAGAATTAAGGGGAATTTTTAAATTCCTGAATTAAATTTCGAAATGTCTTTTCCTCTGACTACTATAACGCTGACAGGTAATTAAAAAGTGATCAATGTTTTCAGGCTCTCGACAATAGCAGCATAGCGGAGATGGGACCAGACCAGACCTGTGTAAATAAAAATTTAAGGAAGGAATACGACAGCGAAATTTTGTTATTGCCACTTCCAGTTTACGAGAGGGGCACCACTTATTATTCCAAACAAAAGAAAGATGCCCATATTCTTCAATAGGTAACTTCATTTTTAAAGAATCTTGAAGTAAGGAGTACTTACGGAATCTAGACAAAGTAACAAAGGCAGTAGTAGGCACCACGTGCATTACCGGCCCATCTAGGGACCACCGCGCGAGAACATCAGCCATCTCGTTTATAAATATGCCACGATGGCCTGGCACCCACACCAATCGTATTTCACGCAACTGGGGAGGAATTAATGAAGTGAATGCGTTTAGAACAGAAGACTTGGAAGGAGAAGCTGAAGCGAGTGATGTGCATACAGAAAGTGAATCAGTCACTATAACAACTGCCGAATTTTGTGCAGGAAGTTTGCGAATGGCTAAAAGAATGGCTAAGAGCTCTGCTTCGAATATGGGTGTATAATCCGGGAGGCGCAAGGTATGCGACCAAGACAAAGTCTCTGAAAAAAAGCCCACTCCCGCTTTCTCCTCACGCATGGATGCATTCAATCAGAACATGCTCCTTTGTTTCCTTATCTTCCTCACAGCATGTGCATTTTTCTTCTTCTTTGCTGAATTTCGCTTTATAAACACGCGTTCTAAGGGAGCCCGATCTCGCTTGAAACAATAAAGCGCTTCCTCTTGAATTATCATAAAATGCTTCCCTCTTTATTTCATTTTTGCCTTCTCGGTAGTTATTCAGAGTCGGTTTTTTTCCATCGCTGCTCTCCATTAAATCTTCTCCGCTTCTCTGACTTTTCCCTTTACGCTCTTTGTTGTCAGTTCTCCTAGAGCCGTATATTTACTGGTGAGCCTCCTAGTTCTCTTTCTCCACTGCGTGTCAACCCACTTTCTATATAAATAGCGGAACACCTTCACTGCCCACCTACTCTCTTTCATATTCCTTAGCCTCTCTTCAAATCTCATTTTGCTCTGCGCTTCCCTTGCCTCAAAACTCGCCCATCCCATATCGCCCTTTACAGCCTCGTTTTTCGTTTTCCCATGGGCACCCAACGCGAGGCGTCCCACAGTTCTTTGATTCACATCCATTCCTGATTGTATCTCTGGCCTCATGCACACCACTGAGTCCCCAAATGTAAGCCCCGGTACCATTACCCCTTTCCACAGACCCCTAAGCACCTCGTACCTATTGTGTCCTCTTTCCCTTTGCTGCCAAGGGTTTTTCGTGTACCTTCATGTATCTATCACCCTCATTTACCCGTACGCCAAGGTACTTGTATTCGCTTACTCTCGGTATTTCTTGGCCCTGTATGGATACCGCCTGGTTGTTGGGATCATTGAATACCATCAGTCCGCATTTTGTTACATTAAATCCTAGTCCTAGAGCCTCGCCTTCCTTCCCGCATATATTCACCAGCCGTTGTATATCATCTCGACTGTCCCCGAATGAGACAATATCATCAGCATAAGATAAACCCGGAAGCATCGGCTCAATCATCACGCCGCCCTGTTTGTGTGACAGATTAAAACCAATGTTGCTATCTCCTAGCGCTTTTTCCATTCTAACCATGTAGAGCATGAATAACAGCGGCGACAAAGGACATCCCTGTCTCAGCCCCCTGCCAATATCAACGTTCTCTCTGCTACTGATTCCTTCCCATTCTATGCAAACTGTGTTTTCTCGATATATTTCCCTCAAAAGCTGTACACAATCATCGCCTATGCCCATTCCTTCCAAAATTTCCCACAATATTTCCTGATTAACATTGTCATACGCTCCAGTGATGTCTATAAAAGCCACATACAACGGCCACCTTGCTATTTTAGATATATCTATACACTGAGTAGGAACAAATAGGTTATCGTCTAAACGCCTGTCTACTCGAAATCCATTCTGAAGTTCTCCCAAAATATTGTTAGCTTCTGCCAATGCTTCTATTTTTAATTTTACTGCTTGCATAGCCATCCTGTATAGCACCGATGTAATGGTTAGAGGTCTATACGAGCGAATGTTATTCTTTTCCCCCTTGCCTTTATAGATTAAGTTCATTCTGCTTTTTCGCCAACTGTCCGGTATTTGCCTCTTCTGTGAGCATTTTTCTACGGCTTTCAATAGTGCTTCTTTAGTGTTCTGTCCTAATTCGTTAATGAGGCTAAAGGGGACCCCATCTAAACCTAGAGCAGTGCGCTTTGGAATTTTTCCTTCGGCCTTTTTTCCAGTTGAAATTCTCAAGTTCTAGCTCTTCCTCACTTTCGCTCACCGTCATGGTTTTATGCACTGGGGGAATCTCCTGGACGACCTTTTTAAACGAACCGGCTGTTACCTTCTGGATGTGACCCAACGCTTCGTACCCTTCCAATTGATTTCCTTTCTCATCAACAATATGCTGTGGCAATGTGGCAGACTTTTTACCTAGCACTTTTACCTAGCGCAGAGCTACCTACCGTGTCGGTAAAACGACACGGTGCGCCACCTACCAGTAGCTCTGCGTACTACGCAAGCTTCTTGCGTTTCCCGATATCATGCCCAGATGCCGTCCATATCTCATGCAGCGCTGCCTCCATTTCATCAATGCCAGCCACATGCGGCCGATTCAACATAGACGGGGTGCTGTCTGAGGCAAGGCACAACATAAATGGTTGTTTGATGATATAGACCACACTCTACAAGACATGCCCAGACAACGCAGGGAAAAGACTGACGAGCAGATTGCAGCGGAGAAGCGCCGGCGTGCCGATGCCCGTCGTCTCAAGCGTGCCCAGGCTACGTCAGAGCAACGAGCCCAGCGGCTAGCGAAAGATCGTGAATCGAGGCGCGCCCGGAGGCAACAGGAAACAGACGAGGTGCGCGATGCGCGAATTGTCACTGACCGAGACGATAAGCGAGCGTACCCGGCGGCTGAACAGACGCCCGAAGCTCGTGCCGAACCGCAGAAGAACCGGGACTCATGTAGTACGGCCGGTAGAAGACTATCATCTTTCGACGACATTTGCAACGAAGCACGGAGATATGCGGCCAGTTTTTTATCTCTCTAATTCCCTTTCTCCCACCCCTTCCCCCTTGGACGCTTAGCCATGCTCCCGTCATGGGCTGCAAAACTTTCCGTTCGTTTTTGACAAAACCACAGTCTTCAATCATGCTCGAATCATGACCCAAGCAGATGCTGCAGGCGAGCAAATCTCTTCGGGCAGCGACCATAGCAGCTACTGGTCTGTTGTGGCGCCCATATTGCGTTTTGAAGCTTCCCAGAGAGCTTCGGATGCCAGGTGATCGCTATATAACGAGCTGTTCTTGTAGCCGTAGACCGGGGCTCTGCGAGGGCAGGCAACTTCTCGTTTCGCCTCGTCACGGTTGTCTGGTGGCTGTGGCTGTTGATCCGAAAGTAAAGGAAAGCAATCGCGACTAGAGTGGCTGCATTTCGATGAAGTCGAAATGTTGAGGTTTGCATGCTCTGAAATGTCAGTGCACATTAAATAAGCCCGGTGGTCGATATTAATTTGCGCAGCCCCTCCTGTAATGTGCCCGTGATAATCATATTGGGTTCTCGGATATTAAACGTCTGGAATCAACCAGAAGAGGTTTCTCAGTTCGTTGGCTACGCTTCCCGAGGCCCCAGGCAGAACCTTCCGGCTTCAATGGATGTCCGTCTGCCAGCCCACATGTGAGCTGTGAAATTTATTCTGAAGATTTATCAGTTCTCGTCCCATCGACCAACCGGCCGACGCGCCACGGCACCGTCGTCCTGTAGACGACCGACAGGCCACGTACGTCAATGAAACATTATCGTGCATGCTACGCAGAAAGGCTAGTGCACTCCGTTACCGTGCCACCAGGAACTGCGGAGTGTACTTCAATGGCACGGCTGCTTCTGGTGGCGTCTATGTAGTTTTTTAAAGACAATAGTCTTTCTTGGGATACTTCAACGCAGAAATTTTGGTCTCGTTTAAGAGAATTTTATTTCCGGATGTTCTACAGTACAAGGCAAATACTGATTTGTGCAGTCGAAAAATACAAAATACAAGAAATACAAAAAGTACAAAATGCAGTATACAATGTTCTACATGTGTACGTACAGGCAAACATGACATTCGCAGTGTATGATACTAGATATGCATATATGCAATGAAGACTGTTTGCACTTGCATACAAGAATTCAAGCACATACACTATGTGAAAAGGACATGGCTTTTCAATACAACATTCACACTGTAGGTTTTTACAGTAGGACAAACACTAACCTACCTTCTCAGTAAGGAAGGAAAGGCATGGACACTGTTTTTCCTAATAACAATGAATCGTGTGGACCAGCGCCGAAGGAATGCTTCCTCCCCCATTATGACTAATTCTTCGTTTAGATGCGTGAGCATTAGGTTCCTTAAACGGTACAACAGAGGAAACATGGCTCGCTGCGGGCGTCCCCACAGGCGCTAGTCCCCTCCGCTTCCATAAGACAAAAGCTCCGATCGCCATTATCAACTCAACAAAACCGTCTCTATGGCGAGACTGCCACTGCATGCTGACTTGAAATATGGTGGTAACCAAGCGCCAGAAAGTGCGCGCCACAAGACATTCGTGAAGGACCTGGTTGAGTGTTTCCGTACGACCGCACTGCGGACAGGAGGCGGAGGGCGCCACACCCCACGCCGCAAGGCGGTCGGCTGTCGGGAGAGCTTTCCATTCTCTTAGCCAATTGAAATCGCGGACTTCAGCGGGAAGGGAAGCGTTTTTGAAGGACCAGCGTCTTCTAGCTCGGCACTTCCTGCGTTGTTCATCGCTTAAGTTTTTCAGTGCTATACCTTCACAAATGTCAGTGGGAGTCATGTCCGTCAGTTCACAGTCTGGATAGTTGTTTCGCCAGAACTGCATCGATTTTATCATGTACGTATAGAACGCCGGTGGCCGCTCAGCCGCCGGTTCCGTGTCATCTGTTAAACCAAAAACCCTTCTGGAGGTTCCCATCAGATACACTGCTAATTTCCTGCCACGGTATGTCGTGTCTGCGAAAAGTGCCCATGTGTTTTGCAATGCCAACATGCGACACACTACTTCAAAGTCTAGAATGCTAAAGCCGCCCCATTTTACTGGCAGGCGGACCAGTGCTCTGGCTACGCTTTTGGGTGTGGCCATCCCAAAAGAAAGAGCCACACGTGGTGGTTACTCTCTGCAAAACTCGTCGAGGTGGTCGAGCGATTTTGGCTACTTAGAAAAGAGATGCTGCTATGCTTGTTTTGATGAGATAAGCTCGCTCAGTAAAGGGCAAGGAAAAGGTCCTGCCTATCTCAATGCGCTTATCTACTTTACGCTTAATCTCAGTCCAGGTGGTGCGGGCTACTTCTCCAGACGCAAGGAAAGTAACACCAAGTACTTTTACTCCTTCAACTATTTGGGCCCCATCAGGAAACTCTGCAGTGTGCGTACCAAAGCGTATCGCTTTAATTTTTCCCGGATTGAGTCGTGCTCCCGACAGGCAACTGTAGGTATGGAAAATCTGCAGAAAAGATCTATAGTTGTCCATGTTTCTAATAAACAGTGAAATATCATCGGCATAGGCAGCCACTTTCACCTCTCCCTGGCCTGGGAGAGGGAATCCCCGTATTGATGTGCATTTCTGGATTTGCTGTAGTAATGGTTCTATGCACAGTACAAAGAGCAGTGCAGAAAGAGGACAGCCTTGTCGTATACCGCGGCTTACGGTGATAGGTTCAGATGTATGGCCATTGACTACCAAGCAGGTTTCCAGGTCGGTATAAAGCAGGCGAAGAACTTCAACTAGGCGGGTTGGGAAGCCAAAGCAATCCAGCACCGCAAAGAGGTAGTTCCACTCAACCCGATCAAATGCTTTCTCTTGGTCTAGGGAAACAAATATGCCAGAAACTTGCGTTCTCGTTGCGAACGTGAAAAGGTCACGAGTCAAAGCAAGTGAAGAAAAAATTGTGCGGCCTGGAATACAGCATGTTTGCACTTCGCTGATTATTTCGGGCAGAGCAGTTGTTATGCGATGTGCAAGAATAGCTGCCAGTATCTTATAGTCCGAGTTGAGTAAAGAAATAGGCCTCCATGCCTTCGGATCGGACGGCTCTCCCCCACTCTTTAGCAAGAGTATGACTCGGCTCTCACGAAACGAATCTGGTCTAATACCATCTGCCCGTTAAGCATTGACAAAAGGTGGACATGTATTGCACCAAGGAAGGTCTTGTAAAAGATTAAAGGTATCCCATCAGGGCCAGGTGCGGCACTGGAGTTCATCTGCCGAAGCACAAGGCGCAGTTCTTCAAATGTTACCGGACGGCATAGACTATCGCGAATTTATTCTGGTACACGAGAGATTCCCGTGCAAAACTCATTGACTGTAATGGAGTGACGCTCTGCGCTTGTGTTCTCTGCCGTGAACAGGTTTGAAAAATGTGTTTGAATACCCTCATTATATCCTCTTCTCTGTCAGACCGTACGCCACTGGGTAACTCGACAAACGGAACACGAGCTCGTTCTCCTAAGGAACCGTAGCGGACGCTTCGAAGAACAGCAGTATCTGAAACTGGCAGTCCATTAACGAGCGACTGCGCAGCAGTACGGGAGCTAAGGCGTAACAAGAGTTCGTACCGCGCCCTCAACTGATTCAAATAGTCTTGTGTGTGTGTGTGTGGGTTAGTGTGTCTGTCCTGCTGCGAAAGGTGAACCCCTTCCTCAACGACCACCCAGCTTGAACTGGTGGCTACCTTCATACTTCTGAACACAGTCGGCCAAAAAGCAAATATTACGCATATCTGAGGCGCAACATCAACACGTATGTATTGGACGGTGTGTTCCTTTAGTAGAAAATACGTAGATGCATAATTCTAAAGACCATAGTGCTTGTTAGGATGCGCAAAAGCGGACGTTTCCTGTACTAGGCAAGCTTCTTGCGTTTCGCGTAACCATGGCCAGATGGCGCACTTATCTCGCGCTCGTGCCGAACGGAAGGCAGGGAACGGCCGCCCGCCACTGCGGCCGGTCCCTTTCTCTCTTCGCGTCTCTTCGTTTTCCCTCTCGCTTGCGCAACTCCTCTGAGGGAATAGAAACACGCGAAACGGGACTCATGTAGTACGGCCGGTAGAAGGCTATCGTCTTTCGACGGCATTTGCAGCGAAGCACGGAGATACGCGGCCAATTTTTGCCTAAACGTTCGGACATGTTCATGCCTCGACGTTTCGTTCTTTGAGAACCACGAACCACCACACATCCTGTCAACGTTGCCTTTGAATTTGTCTCACAAACATCTTGGTGTGTACATCGCGGACAACGTAATTTGTCCGACATATGGACAGTGCCTGTTAGGAACGCTATCGCACAGTTTACTGCTCTGGAATACCTTGCTACTTCACTTGCTTGGAACTGAACCCATCTTCACTGCACCTATACAAAATTCTAATTGACAACTACATATATGCGGCGCTGTGTCACGGAAACAGGGAAGGACACAGTTGCAAGAATAATCGAAGCACGGATGATCACCGCAAAGGAACGCATTACCGATATTTAGGCCGTGGGTTAGGCCTTTGTCGAGGTGATGCATTATCCTCGGAACACTTCATTGAAGTCCCGGCCTGTGTTTGCGACGATGGCTGATACAGGTGTCACACGGGCCCTTCGAAGACCTTCGAACCGATGGTCCAGCGACTGAAAAGTCATGTTTGAGCTGCTGCACGGGTAGTTTCGATGGCTCTCGAGTCGATAGTTTTCGAGCTCGATACACTAGCGACTCGACGGCCATCGAGACTGCCCGGGTAGCAGCAGCTCAAGCATGACTGTTCAGTCGATGGACCATCGGTTCTAGAACCTTCAAAGGGACCGTGTGGCACCAGTATTAGTGGTTATGGTGCTCGGCTGCCACCCACAAAATGTGGCTTTGGCAGCGGCTGTCGCATTTTTGATCGAGGCCAACAAAGGTATGTGCCACTGTGCTGTGCTTCGTCAGTGCACTTGAAGAACCCGATGTGTTCAAACTTTCCGCAGCGCTGCACTACGGTTTTCTCCCCTTTCTATCTTTTTCAGTGACTTTCCCCTACCAGCACCGTGATCCCGACATGGGCTGGTGATACCAGCGTCCTTTCATTAAGCGAACCACAATCATCACCCCTGCCAGTTGGTCAGTAAAGCTTTGCTTTGTGTTTTAAAAACGAATCTCCCTCTCGGGCTCATTAAAAGTGAAAAGCTTTATCGCTCGATTCAAGCGTCAGGACAAAACTAAGCGAGCTACTAGCAATGGCGGCTTGCATCACACACGTCAACATTATACAGTGCAAAAGGAACCTCACGCCTACATCAAGCAACGTATATTTACATAACCGTGATGCGCAGCGTTAATTTAATTGAGAATATTGCCACGTTCCGACTATGGTGTCCACTAGCGAAGAAGGCTGTATCGGCGATCGCGAGTCTCGCCGTACACCTTCCAGTAGGCATCATTAACTGTCCTCCAGCATTCCGAAGACACGGACCCACCCATTGCGTTCTGACTTTCTTAAGGGCGTCGGACAGCGTCTCACTCATTATAGTGAAAATTTTTTGTGTATGTGTCTCGCAAGAAAATAGAAATAAACTGAATTGAAATAAGAACCAGTATCCACTAATGCAGTCACTCTGCGCCCATGAATTCGTGCAGTGAGGTCAGCAGTAACAGTTTCATCGGCGTTGTTTGTCAGAGCAACCTCTTCATTTCTCGCCAATTTTCGACAGTTCGAGCACTCGCAACCTCCCCTCCCAGAGGTCGCTTCAGTTAGTTTCCCCGCCGTGGGCTGGGAGACAGACGCCGGGCGTCGGCATAACTTCGGCGGTTAGGAGAGAGAAGCAGGGCAAGCGACGGTGACCGTGACCGGACAAATGAACTCACTTGTCGCGCAGCAAAGCAGGCGCACGGCTGCCGTTCTACTGGCGACGTCGAATATCAGGCGAGATAGTCTGGTAGACAACTGGACGATAAGAGCAAAAGCAGCAAATGCGTCCAGGCTCTCCGTAATTGTAACACAGTGAACGTCGGACAGATGTGCGCCACCTACCGGTCCTGCGAAGTTGGAGTCTCCTCACGGGTTCCCATTGGGCCCAGGCTGCAACAGGTGGTTTGTGGCGGTACTGCGGCGCTGGCACAGTAGACATCGAGTGGCGCATAGCGTCTGCATAGGAGCATGTGCTTGGCTCGCGGCTCAGCTCGGGACACGGTCTGGAGGAATTCTAATACTCGTCGAGGTTTCTGACGTACGACTTCCGCAACCGAGGAAAACGTGTATTGCCGCTGTGGTGCTGCTTTCCTTGCCATTTCTTGGCGAGCTCCTCACGAACTATGTCTCGTATCATTTGTCTTAGATTGTTTTAATCGATAGTGGCCACCACTGCGGCTCCCGTAGGAACAGCAGTGACCAAGTGGTCATATTGCTGGTAGTGCTGCCACAGGGTTCTTCCGATTGCTGTGGCGTCCCTATTAAATTCCTCCACCGCCGTTGGAGGGCTAGGCACTAGGCGCGCGAACAACTGTTCCTTGACGCCCCGCATTAGGTGGCTCAGCTTCTTCGCTTCGGCCATGCCAGGACACGCGCTGCGAAACGACCGGGTCAAGTCCTCAGCAAACATGGCAACACCGTCATTCAGCTTCTTGTCCGCCACTCGAGAAGACGCTCTACGTTTTCACCCCTATCCGCGTTTCCGAAGTTGTCGAGCAGTCGACGCGAAAACTCAGCCCGCATTGTAAAATTTCATTCGCGGTCTTGATACCGTGTTTCTGCAGCGCCATCAAGGGTGGAATAGACGTTGGAAAGCTTGTCGTCGGGGCCCCAGCAGTTTGATTTAGCCACTCGCTCATACTGCTCGAGCCAGCCCTCGGCGTCCTCATGCGCCTCTCTGCGGAAAATGTCGGGAATCCGAAGATTTTCGATGGTTACCCGAGTTTTCCTGCAAACAGATGCCATCTCGGGGGCCGGTCTGGTCTTTTCTGCTTGGGATCCCAACGTAGCCAACTCTGCGCTGAAGCCTTGCTGGCGGCGGCTTGTCCGGTGTACGGGCGTTTCACAACGTAGAAGTCCTGTCGGGCTTGAAGGAGGAGTCGTAGTCATGGGCTGATGGCAGTGTACCCAGCATCTCCACCAGTGTCGCGGTTCACCGAGAAGAGGAGCTTTATTGCTCGAAGAACAAGGAGTACTGCGTTGGGCTCGGGAGCACCAGCAGCAGAAGCAGGAGCCGAGATCGCAAGAACTTCTACCTCTCTAGACCGGGATTCCGTTCATGAGCGGGTCAGTCAGTCCGACGATTTTCAGACGGTCAATGCGGCAGTGTTGTTCGAGGCAATTTTGCTGACTTTTCGGGGATGAGCGATACTTACTCTTCTCGAGTTGAATACTGCTGTGAATAATGCGTTTCTGTCTTTCACAAGGCGCTTATGTAGTTCTGAAAAAAAAAAAAAAACACGTGCTCTGCGCACGCAAACTGTGGCGCGTTGTTTTGCAGACTGAATCGCAAGAGAGTACAACTTCAATAGCAGCACGAAGGAACACGAAATGGAAATGAAAAGCTGAGTACAATGAACAGTACTTCTCTGGGGGTTTCAATGAACGTTATACAGAAGAGGCGTGTAAAGTACTGTTACGGTACATCGGGTTTAAAGATTAATCACTGTAAGGAGTAATTTGTACTTACCAGATGAAGCGTAAAAATAAAAGCTAAGCGTGAGAAAAGTAGGCAAGAAAAACGACTCCCCGCCAGTGTGGACCAAAATCGCGGCCTTTTTATTTCATGTCTGTTCCAACCACACACATCAGTGCTACGACAGCTGCTGCTCAGTAGTTCATATCCTCGTTCATTGTTGTTACTTTGCGCACTTGTAGCACAGATTCGTGGGCGTTGTGTGTCCTTTGAAAAAGCGCTCGCGAGAAGAAAGTCGCATTCATTATACACCTGAGTGCGGCGTCGCGGTCGCTAACTGGAGTTTCTTGCTATACCAGAGCCCATTATTCGTCACAGAGACCCATCTACATGTAATGAATCGCATAGTGACACCAGCGGAACTGTCATAGGAGGGGCGCTAGTTCAGTGCCACAGCAATAAAGAGCGTGTCGTTACTTACGCGAGTCGTTCTCTGTGTGGCTCAACGGAATTTCACAGCGACAAAGCGAGAATAATCAGCAGCTGTATTTCCGTTCAGAAGTTTCTTTGCTATGTTCACGGACTGTCATTCACAATCGCAACCGACCATTAGTTCCTATGCTGGCTAGTTATCCTCCGTAATCCGTCCCGCCGGCTAGCACGCTGGGCTTCGCGACACCGAGAATATGACTTATTAGCTTCGTACGAAAGATGGACGTGATGGCGGCACTGATTGTCTATCCCCCTTTGCTGCGTCTCCGAGGAGGCTAATGCGGGTTCATTCAAAATATGGTTTACTGCAGTCTCCCACGCGTTTCCAGCGGGAGCAGTACAAGCACAGTGACTGATGTTTGTAAACCCCTGTTTGCGAGCACCAACATAGCAAATGCCCGTGACCACTGGGGCAGCGGGGCGTCCTTTTACTTCTGGTTCCCGAAAGTGCAAAATTCGGAGTGCTTCTTATTCGCGCCTTGTATGAACTTAGGCCGTACGGGGGCGAGTTTACTTCACTCACGGGCGAGATTGCGTGCGTAGCTACCGCAATTACCAGCGTCACGAGCGACCTATAGACAAGCACTCCTTAATGCCTCCTGCATCCTTAGTCGCCGCATAATATGCATTTCGAGCAGGGTGGTATCTACCTGCTAGAACCGTCTCCGAGATCTTTGAACTGCTGCTGGATCGTCGTCTGCGCTGATCGCTTGATGCGATGCGAAGACGCTGCTGTCATGTGCCCCTTCCTCCTTCCTCCACACCTTACTGCATCGCTGCTTTTTTTTACGCCACGTAGTTCTTCGCCGTGGTCCATCCAGCCCAGTCGAACTCTTCTCCACCTGAATAGCAAAGTAACACAAAATAATCATCACGTAATCATCAGGTGTCCTGTCAAGAATGCATCACTGAGTTTGTGGACGAATTACTTTGTGTCTTCGTGTCGCAGTGACCCTACTCTGCATTACATCAATCAGAAACCAATGGCATCGTCTACGACACAAAACCCTCTATCAAACTTCTATATCTCTACACCAAACAAATTTAACCTAATAATCCCCATGTTTGTCTGCTATTATATTCGCTCGCCTGACAGTTATCTTTTATTGATTTTCTTGCTTTTCCGGGGGCTCCTGCGCGAACTTACCTTTGTTATGTATAATACGTTTAAATAGTTTGTATATGTCAATGAATCGCCAGTTACGAGTGAAGGATTGTGTTGTGTCTGCTCTTCCTTGTGTCGACCTCGTTCTTTTGCGTGCTCTTAGCTTACTCGAGGCAAACCCCGTCCAAGTTGACTTACTTTCTAGATATATACATACCTCCCTGTTCCACCCCGAGAAAGCAGTCTTACCATTTATCATGTCTACGTTTATGTTTGGCCAAAGTGCGCTGCAAGCCGGGACAGAAAGCGCTAGCGGACGGGGAGAAACTGCATGCTTACAAAGGAATTCTCGCACAGTCGCCACGATTATGACGCCAGTATTTTTCTGAGGGGACGTTTTAAATATGATTCCCGGTAGACACATGGACATAGCTGTCACAAGGAGTCAGTTCTGTCCTAGAAAGTTTATTTGCTGTCCCTGCAGACCACTCAGTGCCGACGAAGGTTGTGTCAGCAATTTTTGGCTAAGCATAACGGTCCCTTTAGCATAAATGACACACTTGCTTATTTAACGTAAGTGGTCGCACCTATGGGCTCACAGGGACTCCGTTCCAGCATACCAAAGGCGTACGCGTCAAGCGCCTCAAGCAGCACCATTTTAATTCTCACTGCCCTGGTACGCAGTGAGAGTTAAGGTGGTTTCTAAGAAATAGTGAGTGTAGGCCGGTATAGTTCAACGGAAACGTAGAGGAGAAGGACGAAGGATCTGTTTGGTTAAGTTAGCCAACTCAAATGATTCCTGAACCGTTTTCCTAAGTTTGATCCGTCATCTGCAAAAAAACACGCCCCATACCTAACGTTATGCACATGGCATTCTACAAGCGACATTAGCAAGCTTGACCTATGTAAACAGAGATTCACGTATGTTGGTGACCAACGGTAGAAGTTGATCTTCGCACGTTGTTTCTGCGCAGTCCACCCACATATCATTTTTCTTTTTTTTTGCATTGACCACTATTGCTTTTAGCACACGCTACTGCGGCAAAAGAGTTGTCGCGGACAAGACGCCACGCTCCCTGTGCTGAGTCATGCTGACGTAGGACTGTGGGAAGCGAAGCGTGATCGCGTAACTATGACAAGAGAAAAGCAGCGTCGCTGCGCAGATAAACGAGGAGGTGGCGATCGCTGCGACGGCGATGGGAGGGCGGGATCGTGAGGAGATAGAGGTGAGGGTCACACGCTTCTTGCCCTTAGGGCTGGCAGACCAACTTGAGAAGAACCAAACACATAAAAAAGAAGCATTGCCGTTGTGAATGGGAGGCCCACTGGTGGCCTCACGCTTATGGTTCTCGGGTTTTTCTGGCCGTAGAGATAACGCGGAGGGAGAGTGATGTTCTCTTAATACTTTAGGCGTACCTCTGGTGACATTTTCCGTCTACCACGCCTCACCGCTCTTGTCTGGTTTAGACAGCGAATCTTAGACATTGCTCCGACGGGGGTTGGTAAACGAGATATTCAGTGATAAAGCACATCTAGCGGACAGTACCAAGAACCAAGTTCAAGCGCGGACATCGTGTGCATTTACTAGTGACGAATGGTTTATTTCAGAGATATTCCCTCAGTAAACTGACAGGGTGTACTTTGGGGGGATGGCCTCGTATCGCGCTGCCCGCTCTCTGTCGGTAAACGGTACCAACCCCCGAGAATCTGTACCTTGATATGCAGTTGCTATGGAAGTGCGACACTGCGTGAACGCACAATAGGAGTCGTAAGACAGGAAAATTAGATATCAGGGTCGTACAACGTGCATATATATATATATATATATATATATATATATATATATATATATATATATATATATATATATATATGTAGTAGACCCTCGGAATTGGCAACAAAAAAGTCACAGTTTCGCCGCGAGGGCGAAGCAATGAATGCAATAGAAAGAAACTGTAATGCTATACGAGGTGAGGCTCGCAGCTTCAGGAGCAATATTAATTGTAGCAAACATGCACTTGCTAAGTGAGCGCCTCCCGTGGGCAGCGCGTGCATGTACGAAGGGCTAAATACGTTGTGTGTCACAAAGCACACATACAAAGCTAGGGGAGCCGCTAAATGAACAAGCAGAACATAAGCGCGAACTATCAAGTGAAGCACGCACGAAACGACCGCGCGGATATACACCGAACGAGCGCGAATAAGCTGTCACAATGGATACTCTCAGTTTCAACAGCGTTCCTGTTGCAAAGGCGGCCGCCCGTCGCGCTCCTCGCGCCGTCTCGCTGGTAGCGAAGAAACGCTATAAGCGCCTGCCGTCTCCGAGTCCTGCCAGCGGTAAAGCGTGTGTATATAAGGCTCGCCGTTAGTTCTTTGAAGCGTCTGCTCTTCGTGGCGTAGGACGATCATCCCTGGAACCTTCTTAACGAAAAGCACGCAACCAGCAGATGAGCCCTTAGCGTGGCTTACAACGGCAAAATACTTCGATGTAAAACGTAGCATCATGCTCCGGGTCCCCTCCTCCCCTTCAACCTTTGTCTCTTGGACGGCTAGCACGTCTATATCACGATGAATTAACAAGCGATAGACTTGAGCCTGTTTTTTCTTCGAGGCCAAACCTCTGACATTTAATGTAGCGAAAGCAAGTGACGAATTGCTAGCCATTGTTATGCTAATAAAAAAAAGGGGACAGGCCCGGAGCATGGTGCTTACCGTGTACGTCTAGCTTAGCGCTAGACGCCTCCGGTGCCATCCGGTGGTCCGGCGTCATGTTGCTCCAGTTCCATTGGCGTTCCAGCTGTTCTATTTCGAGATGTACTGGGTCTCGTCCTGGCACCCGGGCGCCGCGCCCGACTGGTTTGGTGTGATTTCACTAGACGCGATATTGAATGGCGCGCCATAGGCATCTATGTGCCAAACGCGGATGCAGAACGCGAAAGGTTCTTTGCAAAGATTAAGCAACATCTATGTGTGCAAAAGCAGATTGTTTTGTTGGGTGATTTTAACTGTGTTTTGAGTGCAAAGGACAGATCATCTAAACGGTCAGTTCACGACGGAAGCGTTGTAATGCTGAAGCAGCTACTTGATGAATTCGAATTGGAAGACGTAGCCGAATGCATCGAGGCCGGACGCGAATTTCGATTTACGCATTTTCAAGGAACCAGTCACGCGCGTCTTGATAGAATTTACATGACAGGGGACGCGTTGTCCAAAAGCAATAATTACTCAGTTATACCTGTTTCCTTTTCGGACCATTGTCTCGTTCAATGTAGCGTTGGCTTGAAACAAAAGGAAAACAAATTTAATTGGGACCTATGGAAGTTTAACGCTAAGTTACTCCATGATGACGCTTTTAAAGACTACGTTATTGAGGAGATTAAGAATATTCAACTGAGTGACTGCTGTAATATTTCTGAGCAATGGGAACATTTAAAGCAACGCGTTAAAATGAGGGCCATCTCGAGATCCTGTGCTTTAAAATACCAAGAAAAAATGAAAGAGAATCAACTTAGAGCGACGCTTCAGGAATTGGTAGCGCTTGAAAGTAGACAGCCGGGCGCATTTAGAGATGACATACGAGCCATAAAGCAGAAAATTGAAACATACGAACAGGAACGCTACCGAGGTGCACTCCTTCGTGCAAGGGCAGAGGCGTGGGCGATGGGTGAGACGCCCACAAAACGCGCACTTGGAATAGAGAAGGCTCATATGCGTCGGAATCACATCGAAGTAATAAAAGAAAACGATATCGAACTAACTACTAACCGTGCTATAGACGCTTTTCCGCAGCGGCGAACGGGCGCTGCCATGTTTGAACACGTGATCTAATGGCCTTCCCCTTTCTACTTCCTCTTCACCGTCGCCGACGGCCGCCCGCTTCTCGCCGTAGGCCAGGGCAACGGACGCCACACGCCACATCATGAACGCGCCGCCGAGGGGAAGGCCATATGGTGCTTCGGTGCGGTGGCGCCATCTAGTTTGCTTAGACAAACTAGCTGCGGAAAATCGTCTATAGCAAACGCCTTTCTTCGCTACTACCAACGTCTTTACGCTGCTGAACCAGTGGATATTGAAAAGTTCAAAGGCGCGTTCCTAGACCGGATGCCGCAGTTCTCTAGCGAGACAACAGAGGCTTTAGAGTCGCCTATAACAGGCTCAGAAATTGAAACAGTAATAGACAGTCTCACTCCTGGGAAGTCACCTGGACCAGATGGTTTGGGTGTGGCCTTTTATAAAGCTTTTAAAAAGGAACTTTCCCCTGTCTTACAATCTGTCTTCAAGGAATCTTACACAGCCAAAGCATTGCCGCCTTCATTTGCTGAGACACATACTATTCTTATTCCAAAGACAGAGGAAAAAGAAAAACTGAAGTTAGTTACGTCGTATAGGCCCATTTCGCTTACTAATACTGACTATAAAATTTTTATGAAAGATTTGGCAGGGAGATTACAGTCTGTGATTACAGAAATAGTTGGCGAGCACCAAACATGGGGAATCAAGGGGCGTTCCATTTTGACCAACACACACACTATGCGGTGTGTCCTTGAGTGCTGCGATGCCCTTCAATCTGCTGTAGCCATTCTGCAGCTCGATTTATAAAAGGCTTTTGATCGCGTACCGCATGATGCGCTATTTGCTATACTTGAGCACGTTAATGTTGGATCGATAATTAGAGACGGTGTAGCCATGGCGTATCAGAACTGTACTACTAGGCTAATTATCAACAGGATGCCGGGAGATCCTATTAAGCTGGAACGTTCTGTCCGCCAGGGCTGCCCAGCAGGCCCACTGTTGTTTGCGCTGTATATTGAGAGTTTATGTTTGGCAATCTTACGCAATGAAAGAATCCGTGGTTTTAGGCTCCTCGAAGCCGAAGTTAAAGTTCTGGCGTATGCTGATGATGTAGCAGTGTGTTGTACTTCAAAAGAAAGTGTGCAAGAGACAAGTGCTGTTGTTAGGGAATTTGGACAAATTACAGGAGTTTAGTAAACTCGGGAAAGAGTCTGGGGCTATGGCACGGTGAATGGTCACAAGCCCCGGATACTTATGCTAACATACGGTGGTTTAAAAGTCCAGGAAAGTACTTAGGCGTACCCTTCGAGCACTATAAAAGCACTGATGAATACTGGGTTAATCAGGTGAAACAAATTCGGGAAAAAACAACGCGGTTCAACACCACTTGTCTCTCATTGTTTTCTAGAGCTGCTGTATATAATGTATTTCTCATGAGCAAGCTATGGTATGTGATGCAAGTGTTCTGTTGTAAGCGTGTGAATGTTCAAAAGCTTCATAGAATATTCGCCATTTTTGTGGGGGGTTCCACTTGGGAAAGATGCAGTAGGACGAATCTGTTCAGACGAGTTAAAGCTGGAGGACTCGGTTTGTCGCATCTATTCGTGCGCCAACTAGTTAATCGTTTCCTTTTCTTTCGGGATGTTCAAGATCCCTTTTTGCGAACTGTACGCCAGCTACGCCTCTGTCGCTCTTTACCTAATTATGTTGTTAGCACCGCAAGTATGCCTGGATCTACACGAGGCTACTTAAAGGAAATTGTGGACAGCGTCCGTTTCCTGTCTGTCAGGTTTTCAAATGAATATCTTTTTTCAGTTAATCGAAAGAAATTATATAAAGACATTTGTGACATGATTTTTCCAGTACCTCTGTATAGAGCCATAAACAGTGGAGGCGAAGGCCAGGACGTACTCAAACGAGTAAAAAAAATGCAAATTCCGTCAAGTGCAAAAACCTTCTTTTTTAAGTTACACTCTGGTACTTTGCCAGAGCGGACCTTTTTGGAAGAGCGAGGTTTTTGTTTGCCATGGGGATCCCATTGTTTTATTTGTAGAAAACCAGAGACAATAGATCATGTTTTCTTGCACTGTTGGGAAGGGTCTATTTCTGGGATGTGCTACAAAGGACGCTGAAGAAAGATTTGCCTCTACATCCAATTGGAATTCGGTTTTTAACTGTTGAAAACGATCATGGGCTCCCTTTCGACCTGATAATGCTGCTTGGCCTCCATTGTTTATGGCGAGCTCGAATGGCCGGGTTTCACTGCGACCCGGACAGGCGGCCAGCACGTGTGCTCTTTCGAGAATGCATCGGCCAGTACATGGATGTACTAAAAGATCAAGAGTTTGTTCCGGATTGGGTAGCCAGGGTTCAGCCTCTGGTTTACCTAAAGGAATATTAAGTAATAACACCATCGAGATTGCTGTAGTAGTCTGCATTGCTGTTTAAGAAAAAAAAACTGTATGTTACCTGCTATTTATGTTTGTGTTGTGTCAATAAACTGGTTTAAAAAAAAAAAGCTCTTCGTGGCGTAGTGGTTAGCGCCAGGCGCTGCGGAGTGAGGGGTCCCTGGTTCGATTCCGCGCGTCGGAAGCACTTATCCGAATCATTTGTCTTTGGGACTTATATATATATATATATATATATATATATATATATATATATATATATATATATATATATATATATATCCTTATACATATACGGTACATGACGGCGGCGACGGGGACGGCAAAAACCAACCGAGACTGTCCATATAATTGCTATCGCAATAAACTGCGGAAAGCGTTTATTCCAACGTTTCAGCCGGAGACCGGCCTTCATCAGGAATCTGATGAAGGCCGGTCTCCGGCCGAAACGTTTGAATAAACGCTTTCCGCATTTTTGTTGACAATTCCGAGGGTCTACTACTCATCTCTGCCTTCACGCCTCCGGCCTATTCACCACCATGACTGCTGTATATATATATATATATATATATATATATATATATATTCGGGAATTCTGAATATATATATATATATATATATATATATATATATATATATATATATATTCAGAATTCCTTACAGGCCCATTCAAGGGCATTGAGTAATGGGGGCATCTGCATTTACAAAACAGTAACATATACACAAGTTAAACAAATAACACAAAAGAAGGGAAAAATAAAAGAGCAAGACAAATGTTATGAACAGTAAAGTGCAATAAATTTATACAATGCTATATAACGCGCAACGACATCAGGTTATCACGGAATGTCACGGTTAGCAATGGATACAATGTGATCAGGAAGACAGTTCCAATGTGCAATGGCTCTAGGTAGGGGTGCTGAGTTAAACGCCTGTGTGTGACCATGAATGCGCATTAAACTACGGGCGTCGTGAATGCGTCGAGATGTGCGCAGTGGCGCATGAAGCGGCAAACAGTGCAATCTGTTACTATAAATGTACCGGTGAAATAAACATAATAGAGCAATGGCGCGCGCGGCATTCTTCAAGTGAATGAAATGCAAGAATTTGTTTTATTAGAGTAATGCTTGAATGATAGTCGTAGTTGCCAGAGATGAATCTCGCTGCCCTATTCTGGACGGCTTCCAACACACGGACAAGGTAATCTTGATGTGGTGACCATATGGATGACGCATACTCGAGCTGTGGGCGAACATAAGTGAGATAGGATAAGGCGCGTACGTTAGACGGAGCGCTACGCAGGTTTCTGCGGAGATAGCCGAGGGATTGAGAGGCTTTTGATGAAATAGCTGCTATATGCGTAGTCCAGGATAAATCGGATGAAATATGAACGCCGAGATATTTGTACGATAGGGTAGCCAAAACAATGGTGTTATTAATCGTATAGTCAAATGCTGAGTTAGCACGCTTTCGAGAGAACGAGATGAACTTGAATTTAGAGGTGTTAAGGGACATCTGCCAAGTTTGGGACCATCTGAATGTTAGGTCTAGGTCAATTTGGAGAACGCAATGATCATCAAAACATTTAATATTGCGGTAGACCACGCAATCGTCGGCAAACAACCTGACTGAGGATGAAAGGTTAGCAGGTAAATCGTTAATGTACATTAAAAAGAGTAATGGACCTACCACGCTGCCTTGGGGAACACCCGACGTGACGTCACAAACTTTTAATGAAATGTTGACCACCGTAAATTGCCGAAAGACAGGGTTAATGAATCGATACAAAGAGCAGACAATTGAGAAATTAGGCGACAATGAGGGACAGTATCGAATGCCTTGGCGAGATCCAGGAAGAGGCGATCTGTTTGCTCGTTAGCGTTCATGTTAAAGTGAAGGCCATTCGTGAATTCGAATAACTGAGTCTCACATGAGTAGCCTTTCCTGAAGCCATGCTGATTAGAGAAGAAAAAGTTAGTTGAATCAAGGTGATCGTAGATATGAGAAGCTATAATATGTTCAAGTAGTTTGCAGGATATGTATGTTAGTGAAATGGGTGGATAATTATGAGGCGAGTGACTGTCACCGGATTTAAATACGGGAACTACTTTACCAATCTTCCAATCATCAGGCAGCTCTCCTGACGACAAAGACTGGTTGAAGAGGAGACACAGAAACAGACTAGAAACATCAAAAGGACAGAAAGTTGAGCGAGTTGGTAACAGTTCATAATCAAAAGAAGAGGCGTGCAGGACACGGACACAAGGAGGGCAGTGAACAACACGAACGCCGACTAACAACTGATGCACAGCACAGAGGCAAAAAAGAAAGAAGACACACAGCTTATCTGCGCATGCTCGGAATGGTAGCGCCACCTGTCAATCGGTTACACGTGCCGGTCTTCGCGACAGACAACTTCTAAGGCTTTCTATCTCCTCTCTGTTTAAGCTAATCGACGGATGACACGCATGCACTTCCACTAAAACTGATATGCCAGGCCTCAACCAATAAACGCGTATCTTCGTTCTTATGCCTATACAGGATCTCGGTTTTTTCTAACTCGGGCATGCAGCTACAGACCTGCCAGTGCAAGGATAGATTGGACGGCGTCCCACCTGATAGCGACCTTCTGTGTTCAATTAATCTTTGATTAATACAACGCGCAGTTCGCCCTACATAAAAACGTCCGCAGCTAAGAGGAGTCTTATAAACTACACCCATGCGACAGTCGGTGAAATTGTTCTTGGCTAAGCACCTGGTTAAGCACCTGGCTAAGCACCTGGCTAAGCACCTGGTTAAGCACCTAGCTTAACCAGGTGCTTAGCCAGGTGCTTAACCACATACGCGTTTATTGGTTGAGGCCTGGCATATCAGTATTAGTGGAAGTGCATGCGTGAGTCGCCGTCGATTAGCTTAAACAGAGAGGAGATAGAAAGCCTTAGAAGTTGTCTGTCGCGAAGACCGGCATGTGCAACCGATTGACAGGTGGCGCTACCATTCCGAGCGTGCGCAGATAAGCTGTTTGTCTTCTTTCTTTTTCACCTCTGTGCTGTGCATCAGTTGTTAGTCGGCGTTCGTGTTGTTCACTGCTCTCCTAGTGTCCGTGTCCTGCACGCCTCTTCTTTTGATTATAGAAGTATCAGTAGCGTTCTTCAGTATTTTAGAGTTGATGTTATCAATGCTTGATGAAGTAGAAACTTTAAGATTCGTGATGAGTTTTGCGGTACCTTCGGCAGTGACGGTGGTTGGAGCCATGAAAGGGAAGGGGTGATCTGGAAAAAATGGCACACTGGAACACTCTTCCTGTGTAAAAACAGAGGCAAAAACGCATTGAAAGTATTTGCGGAAGCTTCATCAGAAAGCGGAGTTTGGTCAGCATCGTGTAATGTAATGCGATTACAGGATTTATTGTGAGGAGAAATTATTTGCCAGAATTTTCTTGGATTATTTTTTATAAGTGAGGGCAAGTCCTGCGAATAATATTTTTTCTTTGCTGCGCCTGAAGCTTTACAGTAATCTTGTAAGCAGACCTTGTATTTATCCCAGTAGGGCACAGAATCATTGCGTTTCGCGGCCTTATAGGAGCGTTTCTTTTTATTTTGTAAGGGTCGAAGCTGTTAATAAACCAAGGGTAACTTTTATCATTGGATATAGAGATTTATGGCACGAACTTGTCAACTAACTCTGATATTTTTTGTATAAACGATTCCAGTTATCGTTCACAGTCAGTGAGGCAAGCGAGGGCAGAAACACTTCACGATAAAAGGCTTTTAGTTCCGTGTTGAATTGATCATAATTACCACGGTTATAATCTCAGATAGTTTTAGTCACCTGGCCTGTAAAAGTTCAGGTAGATTCATCTGGAAGTTGAGGAGCTTGTGTTCGCTAAATCAGTCAATGTAAAACATCGTACCAGTGGTCTCTGGTGCGTTTGTGAACACCAGATCCAGTATGTTAGCACCACGGGTGCATTGATGAACAACTTGTGATAAGTTATAGTCAAGAGATAAATCGAGAAAATTTGATGAGTAGCGACAAGTGGTAGACAAGGTAGATCAATCAATGAGAGGATAGTTGAAATCGCCAAAGAGGTATATAGTGTCAGATGAATATAGTTGTGTAGCTCGCTCAATGTTATCACGTAGGTCACTGGGAAAAGAGGAATGAGCATCCGGCGGGCGATAACATGATCCTATAAGTATGTTAGCGTAATTTGTAACGCAAACAACCCAAGTTATCGCTATGGAAGGATAAGTATCAAGGGGAAATGATGACACTGTCGTTTTCACCGCTATTAGCACACCACCTCCTCTTCTATCAACACGGTCACACCGATATACGTTGTAATTGTCCTTGTCTGGGAACAGTTCTTCGTTGGTCACATCAGGATAAAGCCAGGTCTCCGTGAGTATTAATATGTCTGCCTCACTATCATCTAAGTAAGAACACAACTGATCCCTTTTGGGCAGTAGGCTTCGAATATTAGTAAAAGACACAGATAACGAAGGCGACTTTAACTGGCTTCGCTTACGCGTGCGCACCTCATGCTATCTCGTAGACAGCACAACCAAGTCGTTAAAATTATCGTAAACGTAAGTGTTCGTGTCAATGCCAAGCTTGTCAAAGAATAGCTTAAAGGATTTGTTCTGAGCCTTTGAGTATTCCGGAAGCTTACGACGAGCTTTGTCGCGTTCTTGTAGAAAACTCCTCGCGTACGTAAAAGTTTGTTCCCTTAAGCTTCTGCGCATTTGAAAAAATCGACGCTTTGTCCTTGAAAAATGTAAACTTGACAATAATTGGCCTTCGTTTCTCCCTGTTAAAACTGACCAACCTATGCGCACGCTCTAATTGCGGACTTGTTAAGCCTACGCCTAGATGGTTGGAACAAAACTTCACTATCTTATCTTCTGAGGCTGCCCAGTTTTCATTAGAATCATCTTCAAGGCCAAAAAACAGTAGATTAGACCGACGCAACCTATTCTCTGCGTTATCGCACCTATTTGTAATTTTCGACAGCTCGTTCGTCACGTCACGTAAGACGTCAACTGAGCCAGAAGGTGCGGTCACAGACAAAGTAGAATTGCTTTCTTCCAGGGAATTCACCTTGGTATTTAACATTCGATTTCTTTTTCAGCCGATTTCAATTTGTCGGACATTACCCGGAGGGCGTCAGCATCCGCACCTGCCCCGTCAGCAAGACGAACAGCATTGGCCTTTTCAAGCATTTCTACTTTGCGTTTCAGCGGCTTAATTTCGACCTCGGCAGTGGCATGTTTCGAGAGTAAAGCTTCATAACTTTCTTTCAGGTCGCGTATGTCAGTCAGGGCAAGAGCGATTGCGTCGGCCTCCGACTTATTCATAGGTGCCCCGCCACGGTGGTCTAGTGGCTATGGTACTCGGCTGCTGATCCGAAGGTCGCGGGATCGAATCCCGGCTGCGGCGGCTGCATTTCGATGGAGGCGAAATGTCGAGGCCCGTGTGCTGTGCGATGTCAGTGCACGTTAAAGAACCCCAGGTGGTCAAAATTTCCGGAGCCCTCCACTACGGCGTCTCTCATAATCAGAGCTGGTTTTGGGACGTTAAACCCCACATAACAACAACTTATTCATAGGTCACGGGTTTGATTCGATATCACCAGCTAACATTAGTAAACGTTCACGCATGG
The DNA here is from genome assembly GCA_013339685.2 of Hyalomma asiaticum. Taxonomy (NCBI): domain Eukaryota; kingdom Metazoa; phylum Arthropoda; class Arachnida; order Ixodida; family Ixodidae; genus Hyalomma; species Hyalomma asiaticum. Next base: position 32,294 of record JABSTT010002829.1, read on the forward strand.
CACCACAAACATATGCACAAGATACGAGTCGTTTCAGAACACTCCTAAGCTATGGTGGGCACGACACCGCAAGGAAACAACGGTTGCTGCTTCTTATGCAATAAGCATTATTCGAGTAACCAACCTGTAACAGCTAAAGCCGTGAGTATGGCATCCTTCCTGCGGTGTCGAGCCCAATCCACCAAGTCGCAGACTGACGCTTATATACAGCACTGCTCAGAGCACCCAACGTGACGGAAGAGGCATGTTGCCAAACGGAAAGGTCATTTCCATCGAAGGTTGGAAAACCGGGCATCGCCGTTAGCGAGCCCAGACGCCGGGAAACGGGTGTAAGCCAAGACGAGTCGGGTACTGCGGTGAGCGCAGCGCAGTAAAAGCCATTCAGCCGGGAGGCGTTTCCATTTCGCTGACAAGCGAAATCATTCACTTTGCGAGCCACGGGCGTCGAAGACGGTGGGACTGGACTGGAGCAAGGCCTAACAAGCGAAGCAGGCCAGGAGGAGCCAAGCAGCTCGCCGCAAATTGCCGAGGTAACAGTGAGCTGTAACAGCAAAAGCCGTGAGTATGGCATCCTTCCTGCGGTGTCGAGTATATATATATATATGTGTGTGTGTTTGAGGAAGAGGGTAACAAGCGCTCGAAACACAAATTTTTACTAACGTTTCGGCAGGTAGGCCTGCCTTCGTCAGAGTAACCGGAGTCCTTACCCTCTTCCTCAAACACATATTACACCGGATCCATCCACTTTCCTTCATATATATATATATATATATATATATATATATATATATATATATATATATATATATATATATATATATGTGTGTGTGTGTGTGTGTGTCCGCAATATACGATAACATAGCTGCGAAGCCTTGTCCCCTATTATATATATATATATATATATATATATATATATATATATACTAGGAGGTAGGTTGGTAGGGTAACATGAACGCCTGATGTTTATATCGCTAACAGTAAATTCTCTTCATGCGCGTCACGACTGACAATACTGCAATCGCTTGTGGTTCATACCCGTACTAATATATTCGTGCTATTCGGGTATGTGCCACATCTGTTAGAATTTCACAGATCCTATGTCAATCTTGGACCAACTAACTTGTACACAACATACGATTACAACGCACTAAATCCGGAAAGGCATACCGCTTTTGTCATAGCTTGCGAGTGGACTGTAAACATGGCAAGCACACAGACACACGCAGCCTAGCAAGCAGCGGGTGGCTATCGAACCCGGTGCCCTTATGTGGCAAGAAACCACGCTACCACTAGGCTACGGTGGCTCATCTCACACGTATATTAAATAACAAGCATTTCTTAGCGAACTTAGGCGACTTTGAGCGTATCTATCTATCTATCTATCTATCTATCTATCTATCTATCTATCTATCTATCTATCTATCTATCTATCTATCTATCTATCTATCTATCTATCTATCTATCTATCTATCTATCTATCTATCTAGCTCCCCAGGACTTCCTGCTCTCCTGGCCGTTTCGTTAACGGGATGTATAAGAAAATTGCTATCCAACAACATGACTGCATGGCGAACGTAAATGTCAAGTCATAATAACAAAATGATGACAAGCATGTCATGAGTGGCATGATTTACGTGCCACGGTCTCGGTGCTCTCCTGGCCTTTTCGTTAATGGGATGTATGCTAAAATGTATGGCACCACATGACTTCATGACAAACATAAATGACCCGTCATAACACAAAAATCATGACATGTATGTCATGAGCGGCATGATTTACGTGCCACGGTCTCGGTGCTCTCCTGGCCTTTTCGTTAATGGGATATATGCTAAAATGTATGGCACTACATGACTTCATGACAAACATAAATGACCCGTCATAACACAAAAATCATGACATGTATGTCATGAGCGGCATGATTTATGTGCCACGGTCTTGGTGCTCTTACGGCAGATTCGTTAACTTCATATATGGCAAAAGTGGCATTGCGAGAGAACAACTTATGAAGACCATGGGTGAGACATTCTGAGGACTTGAATACCGTGACATGCATCTCATGAGCGGCATGATTTACATGCCACTCGTTTCGTTAATGGGATGTATACCTAAATTGCTATGGCACAACAAGACTGAATGAAAAACGTAGATGGCAAGTCATAACATTAGAATCATGACATGCGTTTCATGAGCGGCATGGTTTGCATGCCACAGTCTTGTAGTCGTTTAGTTAACTTCATATGTACCAAAATCGATATAGCGAGACAACAATGCAGATCCATTTTACGTTCCTGATGCGTGCTTCGAATTTCCTTGATTCCCACTGCACGTGGGATCTACCATTTTTTTGTAAACAAACACTTTGCACGAGCATTTGTGATGACGGTGCTTGCGTAAGGTGAAAACTGCTTATAATGTGTATCAAGCGCTACCACACCTTCATTATACTCTCACTCGCCATGTTTTGGTCCAACTGTGCTCTTTACCATAGGAATACCTGAATCAACGATTCTTAGGGTACGCACATGAGCATGCCCTAGAGTGTATATTCCTCGCAGGAAACATGATCGGTTTTCTCAAAAGCAATTTGCGACAAAAATGTTCGTAAGAAAAAATATCAGCCAATAGATGCTGGACGCATCTACGAAAGAGAAGTTTTGTGACTACGACTTCTCCTTTAAGCGCCAACATTACGTCGTACAAGGAGCTACAATTCAGGCACCATGGTGGTGTTGGCGATTCTAGTTTGCCTGCAATAACCGGACACCCGCATATGCGCTTTGCACAAAGAGTTTGATAGTACGCATACCATTTGGCTTAATGCTAAAAAAATTATCGCAGACAATTTCCCCGCTGACTACTGCGCGTGAGAACGATTCCCACAGTGCGTGCGAAAAAAGACTGATCCCTCATTTTTTATACCAAGGTCGCTATCCCAATGGCCCCTACACTCTTCCTTTCCTTCCACTCACGTACGTCTTTTGGCTTCTGCTATTCCACTTTTTATGCAAATGTGGCGTGCATTTCAACAAAACCACTCGTACGACTTCTTGGCTTCCCATGAAGGAGAAAGGCAGACAAAAACTGAAAATCAGGGGCTTAGAGCTCTGAAAAGGTCACGCGTCCGTATGTCTGTGGGTGCCGTTTTTCGCGCTCTTCTCTTTCGATGACCGTTAAAGAAGAGCGCACAACGCGTAGGTAAATGTTCTGATAAGGAAGACAGTGGCTGGTCAAACGAGGACAAGTGAGGCTGTTGAAGCGTTGGCTCGAGCGGCGTTTCTCATTCGAGAAATCTTAATCTCTTCAACTTGGAAGGGGCGTTCCGGTCGCCGGGCTGAGCAGACGTGCTCCGCATGAGCTCCGCAGTTTTCGCTAATTGTGCCGCCTTAATTGCTTCCAATCGATTGGAAATCATTACTACAGTGTCCGTGAACATCCCTGGACTCGATTGATACCATTTTTGGCCGGTCAACCGAACTTTTCGTCAATTTTCGACGTTTTCTTCACTTGGGCGACGCTAGGTCTAGCGGACCACGCTTAGGCTTAGCACGAGTACGGCCGCGGCGCGCAGCTGCGTCGGTCGCCCGGCACCGCTCGACGCCACGACGCTCGACTCCCCATCGCCGAATATGGCCTCGGCCTCATCGCAGATCAACGCCGTTTCCCACAACCGTTTCACGACCCTTGCTACGGAAGACATGGACTTTTGTGCTAGCGGCAACGACACTACGACCACCGACACGATCAACGACCAAGAGGTGCTGCGCAGCACCGGCCGCACCGCAGTCGCGGTGCACGGCAACGACTTACACCCAAGCGACATCGTGGGATGGAAAATCTCCGGAAAACAAGTAAGCCAACGATTGAATAAGCCCCAGCTCAACGAAGTTACCCAAAGCAGCAAGCCAACTTCGCAATTTAGCGAAGCTCAAGCAAAACGCATGACAGCGAGAATCACCAAAGCGTCCCGCATGCCGCCGAATTTGCCGCGGGAAGAGCAGAAGATTGTAATACGACCGAGAGGAGGGCTATGCCTAGCGAGACTCGAAGCCGACATAGTAATGTCCGCAGTCATAATGGCAGCCAACGTTCCCAAGACCGCAGCTAAAGCA
>JABSTT010002830.1:0-36791 GCA_013339685.2 Hyalomma asiaticum
GCAGCCTTCTTGTGTGCAGCCGTGTGAAGCCTCTATTCTCCCATTATGGCCACCAGCGAATGTTACCAAACACTGATGCGCTGGGCATATCAGAGATTGCATCAACGATGTAGCAACCTTGGTTGAGGTCTCATTACAGGTGGGACCCATGGTGACAAAGAAACTATAGAAACTCTATGCGCAGCAAAGAACACTACATCCCGCTAGCTGGTTTTTTTCGGCATCGGCTGTTTGACAGTGTCTGCATTTTTCCGCTTTCACACCCCCACAGCGGGAAAGCCATGCATTAAACGGAAGCGAAGGCCATCATACAGAGACAATCGCAGCAGATGCCAAGACGTGGTACCTACACTACAGCTCCATTTACTTCATTTGAAACTAAAACTTCATCACACGATTACCACAGGTCGCAACACCTCATTTTTGTGTTTTTAAGTGCTTGACTCGCCCGAAAAAGCTTTTATAAAATTTACCCCGCATAATAAATGCACCCCCAACTTTGCTCCTGTTCTGTTTGTAAAAAGTTTGTCCGCTAAGCAAGTTAATATGGTGTTTGCCTTTAGTGTCCCCTTAAGATACATTGGGCTTATTTTCTCATCATGATCCCCACCACTTATCAGATATGCATAGAAATGATTTCGGGAAATAACCAACATGGCAGGTACATTTGCCAACAGTCATCCACTGTTCAATTTACTTATAACAAATCACACCTGCTTACAAGAAGCTTATGCACGCTGTGCATTATATGACCGCAGCATCCTAAGTCATGTTCTCTGTATATAAACATGATCTGAGAATATATCAAACTTTTCCTACAAAATACACATATTTGATAACTAAGTGTGTACAATTAATAGTGCACTTTAAGCAGCAAGATCGTCGCAACCAAAGTAAACGAAGTAAACATCAACCTGGCACAGCACAACCACAACTCTTACTGGTGGAATCGGAATGGTACACAGTGCAGAAAAAACAAGACGGAGACAAGAAGACACAACACAGAGCCTGAGCTGTGCCTTCTCGTGTCTGTCCTTGTGTTTTCTGCACTGTGTACTGTGCTGATTTTGTGTCGGCAACTTGCCAAGCTACCACTTTAACAAGTTACTGGTGGAGATGACAATGCCAAGATGACGAGTGGTTGCCAAGATTTGGCATTACATGACAGTCTACAAATTTTAATGAACCCTAACACTTTAGAATGCGTATTTTTCTGCAAGACCAGCAGTAGTGCTACAGTAATTCACTGTTCTGTATCCAGGAAAAAGAAGGGGCAAAATACAAGTGTGGAAAAAAAGCAGTTTCTAAAACTTTTTTTCCGTTAAGTTTCATCCATGGTTAAGGGCTATTAAGGGCATCGTATGCTGCAAAAGCACTAACCACAGAGCTTCAGGAGGGCATCAGGTTTTTCGTCAATGCAGCGGAAGCAAACACCAATGTGCAGATAAGTACCAGCCTGGAGGCTGAGCCCAAGACTGGCTCAAAATCTAGGTGCCCGTTGAAAAGCACCCTATCAAGCAGAATGACAAAGCCAATTATCCAAATTGCATAGGAGTGCTAGAATTCTAATTTTGTCAGATTTCATTGTTACGCACACACAGCCTCTGTAATGCTCTAGCTACCAGGTAAAAACTGTGCCGTTCAGCTTACCGCGTTCTGGGGGAACCATGAGGGCAGGGGAAGTGACTGCCTCATGTGACATAGCTTGTGCAGGCAATGAGGTTGGCCTATGCAAGCCAGATGGCTCAGATACCACAGATGGCCCTGGTGATGCAGTTGTCCGAGAGGAAGAAGAGTGCCCTGAGGAATCGTTGCACCATAATCAATTAGCGTGCACAGACATTCTCATAAGCATCACTATAGCAACAGGGTATAAGCTGCGGCGTTCAGCTTACCACGTTCTGGAGAATCGCAGGTCAGGTGACATAGCTGGTGCGGCATGCAGCTGGTCTATGCAAGCCAGATGGCTCAGATACCACAGATGGCCCTGGTGATGCAGTTCCTGAGATTGTCCAAGAGGAAGAAGTGTGCCCTGAGAATAGTTGCCCATAATCATTCACATGCACAACATTCTCATAAGCATCACTATAGTTAATGCACGCTCTGTCCGGCAGTAACAGAATACATGATAGTCCATCATTGCCTTTCTTAGCCTGTTCACCCATAAAGAACATGTTTTACAAACAAATTGTTTGCAAGCCATGTTCCTATCTTTTATCTTTATTTATTGAAAGATACTGCATGTCTGGTTGGACACACTGCAGGAATGGGTACAAAAGTAAAAAAAATCTCTAGCAACGAAATGCTTATATACTTCCCTCATAAACTGTTCAAATGATAGGATTAAGATGAATAAGGATTTCTCCCCACTTCCTCCCACGCTGCCCCTTCCCCCCACTTTGCCAGCAATTTCAACCTGCTTTGGGGGGGGGGGAGGCACTTGCTTGAAATTTTATGGTAGCGCACCAATGTCGCGATAAAAAATAAAAGGTGCTTTCTCAAGGCAGGAGTAATGCCACACAGAATTATGAATGGTTGTCAGCATACTTTTCAGACATCAGCGATCATACTGGTACTCATAATTATGACATGAAAAATTCATTATGCATACAAGGGCCAAACACACTATCACTCACAGGGAAAATTTGCAACATTTCACCTTCTTACACTTAGCATACTTTACAACACAAACATGGTGCGCACAAACACAAAGGCCACAGAAAAGTGGCAACGTCCTCTTCTTTTATATTCTTGACAACACTGCACAATCCTGCGGCACTCTGTTGGGTTTCCTCGGGGCCGGAAAATTTTTATAACTGCTGTGCTTTGTTTTCTTCCTGCGGTGGGGCTTGGTAGATTTATGGCCATGCTCATAGAATCAAAAGGATTAGTTACAAATCGGGACTTTCCCAGGCCAACTGGGAGGCCAAATTGGGCAAATGTGTCTTCCCCACGAAGTATGTAACCAGGTGTTTCATGAAGGTGTAGAATCAAAAGTCAACAAAGTGAAATTTCTAAGAAATCTGTACTGAGAAATAAGGGTTTGTAGTTGGTTTGAAGGGCAGCCTTTCAAGATTGGCTATCTTTCATCTCTATTGCACCTCCCACCTTCTAGTTAAGTGCTTGTCGAGCGTCTTGCTTCTGTCTTGTGCTGAGTCTTTTTGCATTGTTCTTAAGAAATAACTGATAATAAACTCTAAACTGAGCTTGAGAGAATTTTTAGCTTTTAATAAGCCGTAACCAGTTCCATATCATTTCTAATTTTTCGAAAATTTAATATCCTATCAAAACATACAGAACTGACCTGCAATTTCAAGGTTGTGTTGCTGAGAACTTGACTGCTGGCCAGAAAATCCCTGCACCACTTTGAAGGACAGAGAGAAGGAAGCATGAAGTTGAATGTGCTAATATAAAAAGTGCGAAGATAAATTAAACACTGACAACATGGAGGTCTCGTTCAGTTGAGCATAGCACGATTTCAACAAGTCTCACTACAAAGCTGCGAAAGGCAGCACACTTACAGGTGGAGCCTTTCATTCCATAAACAAGAGGTGCCAGCTAATTATAGATACACGACAAATACTTGAAATTGTTTGAGTGTTTAATCAGATTTTTTTCCCCATTAATTTACTATCCAAGTTCACACATTCTTCCCAGGTTATCCAGGAAAATGCTGAACCTTATCCAAAAACAGTTTTCCCCACCGTCCTTATACCAATTGGTATAAGACACGTTAGCAAGGCAAAATATTACATGATCAAATGTGATGAGAATGCCAAACTTGCACTTCTACATTATAATATTTGCATGATGTGTACAATACAAAAATGAGCAACTGGTTTTGTAGTATCTTGAGGGTCAAATGATACAACTATGCGGTCAGGGGAAGAAAGTAACACTGATATAATTTTGTCTGCACTATTTTCCTTATTAGCAGAATGTCAGCCAAACATGCTATGACACTTCAATTGCTCCAATACTGAGGCTCAGATTAAAGCATGAAATACATAATAGTGACACAGGTATCAAGCACTCCAACTACCTTCTGGATCCAGATTACATATACATTCACTGTGATAATAAAAAATATTAGCCTACGACTACAGAACAAACACTTTTTACCACTCCTTTTTCCCAAAAAAGTAAGACAGTGGAACATTTACCCAATGAGCTCATAAATGTCACTGATAAGTTTTGTTCTTTGCTTACTCCCTGTGTCTGTCATTAAAAAGCAACTGCTTGTAAATTTCTGAAAAGCTGTTGCTGAAACCTGATGTACATATGTGTTTTGTTCTTTACAATATACAGCGACTTTTTTTGTCATTTTTTGTCGCAGTAGTCCATTGAAAATGTTTTTCCATTTCATGACACATATATTATTCCCCCCTACTTAAAGGGGCCTGAAACGCATTTTACGCACATTGATTTTATTGCACATTTGCTTTGTGTGGTACTTGACGATGACCGAAACACCAGTGAAAGCGGCGAAATTGAACCGTATTACATTTTAATTTGTACCTGAAATCGGTTTCCGCGCTGACTGCAGCGCCATACATCAATAGTTTCTCCGGGCGGATATGACATCACCATGCTGCTTTGCTGCAGGTTCTGATTGGCCGGGAACAGTAGGGAATAAAAATATACATCGCACATATCGATAATGCACCGAATATAAGAAATTCCAAATTCAGAACGTGTTTTATGCTTGCTAAAGGTACAAATTTGGGCATTACAACTTCATTTTGCTTGTAACTGACACAAGGATCGCTGTGCGGTCCACGTGGTGGCTGTGGTAGGAAGGCCACAGAGGGCAGCACGGTTCCGCTTCTGCAAGATGTAAGCCGCGTTTTGATTGGAAGCAGCATGCACGCCTTGGGATGCCGATATCTGTCGTCTGCTTTTATTTTGAATTTGTAAGTTGAATAACTTGCGTTTGCCTGCATCGATCTCGAAAATTCTTTTTGCATTTACCTCAGAACAATACAACGAAACCGTTTCGATGCAAAACTCAGCGAGTAAAATATGGTTTCAGGGCCCCTTTAATGCCTTTGAGGCCATGTAGGTACTCTAAATAAATAAATAAATGCTTCAAGACATTCATACAGCTCTCATGCATGAAGAAATTGCGGCAATAGGCCAGTGTATTGGCACAACTAAAACCAGTGACAAAATCCTTGCAGTACTGATTTTGGCACAACTGTAAGTAAAAACAAGGAGAGCTGCATGCTGCGAAGCCTACATCAAGCCTGTCATAGTTCACCCCAAGCTCTATTTTCTGTTTATTTATTTCTTCTGAAGAGGAGTGTGGTGGGGTCTAAACTGCACAGAAAAGAGAAGGGATAAAAAGACACAAACTTTCACAACATTCTTCAATGCCTTTGGTGACACTGCATCATGACCTCAAAAGAGCTGTGCAAAGTGTCGCAGTGCTAAGCATGGGCTACTCAGTTCAATATTAGCTGCACTGCTTTTCAAAGAAGGAGAAATGCACTTATGCATGCTTGGCTACATTAGCGTGCGGACTAAATAAAGTCAGATTTTCAGATGTAGAAAACCCAAAGCCTTCTACCATGGGATTCCTTTTATCCTTTCAGTTGATTTGGCATGTGAGGCCCCCACAGTTCAAAGGCAATCACAGTACATCATGTTGGGTACGAGGAAATTTCAACATAAATTTCAATGTGAAACCATTTAGCGACTAGCACTGGTTTGATATGTACACTTACGGATGGAACGCTGCCTTGTAGTAGGTTCTCTGTAATGCTGACTGCCGTAAGAAGAGAGTGCTGGACATGAAATTAAAACACATGAATACTTGAACCCATAAAGTGTATTATTCATAATGTGCTCAGCTTCGAACAGTCATTTCAAATTATTATTTTAATTGAATGTTTTAAGTCAGCACATTTATAAACACTTGGGCATGCTGGTATTCCAATGCACTAGATGGAAAAAATCAAATAAGACTATTGAAAATGGCCTGCTTTAGTGCACATGTATGCCAAATAAGTGCCTGATGACATTCAAACTTCCCTTCCAATACTTTTCTTTCAAATGGTTCAAAATGCTTAATATACAGCTTCACATTTGAGAGCTTTAACCATTTGAGCCAAAAACCATTTACCTCTGCTGCAACTCCATTTAACATAAAACTTTATAAAAGCTGTGAAATGCTTCTTACAAGAAATAAGAATATAAGAAAAAGGTTCTCAAGAGGCCAAAAAAATGTGTACCATCCACATACTGCTTTACCTTGGGGAAAGCTTGCAGGCACAACTGGAAGTGAAGCATCACTTTCAGTGGGTGCACTGTCCGACGAGTTTTCACAATGCTCCCATGTCGATGTGGGAAATCTCCTCCTCTTCTGTGGCAGCTCATCGTCGCTTGTGAGGTCAGACGTGTACTGGCTGCGGTCAAGCTTCTTTCGTGCCTCATCATATGTGGCTAAATAAACAAGAAAAACAGTGTATATCCACATACACAAGACAGTAGCAATATGGAGAACAAAAATTAACCTTAATGCAATATATATAAAAAAAGATATGCAAAGAAAGGCTACCCACATCTAAGCATGTAAACGCTATGAGCAATACAAAAAATATAGTTATGTCTGTATGGACTGATTCTCATGAAATTTGATTTTATAAGCCTAATAATTTTGATTACAAGCCTCACCATCAAACTTTGAAGTATTTTTTCGTTAACTGCCACTTGCACCTTACACAATTTTCTATGGTAATTTGTGTAATGCTGAATTCTTAATTTGCTTATACTTGTATCAGCAAACAGAAAGTTGTCATGCATGAATGTGGGAGTTCAATTACATGGTCAATTTGTAATAAATCCTATCCATTGTTCCACAACAAGCTTCTTTATATGTAAATTCACTTACCAAAAAGTCCCTTCACACACACTGTGTACCGATGCCAAGGAGGTGAATATGAGCATGGAAGGTTCTTCTTTACCATGGTTTTGATTTTGCTCAGTGGCGCCTTGGGCCACATGCAGATATCTGCTGTGACCCATGATGAAGGCACGACTTCGACTTCACCAAGTTTAACAAAGTCAACAATAGCATATGCCATGTGTAAGCACGATATCATGGATACAGTTCAACCTCTTGCATTAAACAAGCAACAATGTGTCCACAAAGCAGCTTCCATAGCACGTCAGCACAGGCTGCGGTGACCCTATGGCTAAGGCACTGCAACTGAGTACAAAGTCCTGACACCGAATTCTTGATGTACCGGTTGTATACATTCCAATACAGGCAAAATGTAAGGACACCCATAATTCGCATTTCACAGCACTTCTAACTTAATACAAGCCCTAGTGCTAATGGCTAACCTAAATGACATGGCTTCAATCTCGGTCACATTTCGATGGAATCGAAATGCTAGAGGCCCATGCACTGTGAGACATCAGTGCGTGTAGAAGGATGTTGAAGGCGGTAGAAAATTTCAGAGCTTTTCACTACAACACACCTCATAACCATGTTGTGGTTTTGGCAAGCAAACCTTCAGCAATGAATGCGATGCCCTGCACTGAAGTATGCCTCACAACCTAATTGTAACGTCTGATGTGCCCCCATGATGAAGATAAGTATTCAACATGTATGCATCTCGGGAAAAACCACAAATTGGTCTGCAAGCGGCAACAGCAACATTTTCTTGACATTCCTCAGGGGCCAAACTTTGGTTGCTGAGAGTTTCGAAACAGCAAAGATTCCCATTCGTGACGACTCAAAAGGCACAGTGTAGAACTCCTCCTTCCCACAAAATTCTTGGCCGATGACACAAGGCTCTTTTGAAGTTTTGAGGTGACGAAATCTTTCAACGACAACTACGTGGCCATCAATCATGATGCAGTTGTTGCCAGAATGTCCTGTCACAGTGAATTCACTGCACCTAGCTGTGCGAAATGCAGGGCCGGAACATTCTGGTGGCAGGTTTCCTGCGTTCTGGGGCTCGGACAGTTGAAAATTCGGGGCATCCTCATGACCCACAACTGGCAGCTGTAATCGCTCCAGCAACCTGTTACGCAATTGCTCGAGCGGCCTCTCATGCTTGCGGAGCTCTTTCTTTATGTGGCGCATGTGGTTTTCAAAGGGGAAAGCACTGAATGTATCAACTGGCCCGTGAACCTTGACGTCGTCAGCGAGGTGAATCAGACAGTGGATGTTATATGAGACCTGCTCTTCCCCATATATTTTTATAAATCTTGCAACGAAGTGCCTCAGCAGTGCTCCTGCATACTCTGTATGCTCATGACAACTCATTGTTGGCGAGGATTGACAGAGAAGAATGTAGACACAAGAAGTTTTCGTAAAGTGCTGGCCTCAAGGCTGACTTTAGAATGATGGGACCAGTGTAAAACAAAAATAAGCGAAATTCTGAAGCTTTCCAGCGTTCTACTTCAGTTACAGGGCGGGTTGACCTCGAGAACTCCTGTGGAATGTGGCGTCGCAACTTATCGCTAGCCTCATTCATGCATCTTCGCTCATATGGCCGACACGAGTGCTTAGTGGCCCTGACAGCCATAGCAACAACAGCTTCCCGACGACACCTAGGAGCACCAAATGCATGTAATCGAGTGGAACATCCTTTACTAGGTCAATGGGCAAATCAACAAGAACAGATGTGCCTCTGTGGTGGTCGGGGTCCTTCTGCTGTCGGAAGCTTTCATCTGTGCGCAATTCACAACCAGAGTCTAATAGTACCACTTTGCCTCCTCTATAAGTGCCTTCACATGTGCACTTTGGACAAGCACTGTAGCCAGAGTGGCCCTTTGTTGACAGAATAAATGACCGTGCCAGAGCATCACATATGAATGCCTTTACACACACTGGAATGCTGCAACCGCGAACAGTGATGCCACCACTGAGTAGGCCCTTGAGCTCAGTTACAAATGGCAACAGAAAGTCATTTGCCGACTCTGGTTTGCTCGATCCAGCAAACGCACCAACTAAAAATGGCACCTGCCTCTTAAAGTTTACAATAAGGCACTGTATAGGCCAAAGCTGCAGATTGGAACTCTTGGCTAGTGGCAGCCCATCAATATTGAAAGCGAGAGCCAAAGTTTACGGCAACTCTTGACAGCCACTCAGTGTGTGCAACAGCCCTTTTTGAAGTCCGAAGTGAACATATTTGCCAGGCGCAAGGTCAGCAATGGGGCACTCAAGACACGGACCTCACGGAGTTCGCAAGAGTGTGCGAGCGTCAATTGGGAGGTATGCGTGGTGCGGCTTCAGACGTTTCAAAAGTCCGCTTAACGCGTCTCTTTTGATACGGTGCTCCACAGCCCATTCTTGCAATGTTCGACCGAGGTCTTCGTCGCCATAGTCCTTGCCATCGGAACTCGCAGAGCTGGCCTCGGACGACACCGAGATATCCGGTGAATGCCCTAAAATACTGTCGACGTCGGCTACAGCGCTCGTAGGTAGATCCGCGACGCCAGCTGTTAAGTTGTGGTGCGAGCAGTCACTGACGGTAGCGCTTGTACTTTCCTCCGGTGGGGCGAACGAGCTCGAATGGCGCTCGCACACAACAGGATCTTCACGCGTACCGCAGGCACCGCTGTCCTCGAAAGGCGAAGACCTTTCTGTTGGTTTTGATGTGAACGCAGCTGGACCGGATTTAGAGAAACGCTGATCAAGTGGGTTCATCCACTCAAGATCACGGACGCGAGACACACGACTCAACGCTGACAAGCGCCATTGCTTTATTACGCCAGAGAGCCAAAAAAGGAAAAACGGTAGCGTCGCACTTCCGGGCACGTGGCGCCATCTAATGACGATCCATTACACCCTTCAACACTCCCCCTTAATGGATTGTCATTTTGTCCACATTCTTAACACCCAAGCTCTCGCAGTACTTCAAAGTCATTTTCCCATTCAAGGGGTTGGTGAAGAGGTCGGCAGAGTTACTTGACGACTCAATGTACTGTAGTTGCAGCCTTTCCTCTTCAACCTTTTCTCGAAGGAAATGATACTTGAGATCAATGTGTTTACTTCTTTCTGATGTTGTTTGATTTTTTGCCAACGCTATGGCTCCCTGGTTGTCCACCAGTAAGACCTGTGGCTCGTGCATAAATTCCTGTGCGTGCAGCTCTTTCATAAAATTCTGGAGCCACAGCGCTTCTTTAGCAGCGTGGCACATGGCTATATATTCAGCTTCCACCGTCGACAATGCAGTGCTTTGCTGCTTCTTGCTGCTCCAAGAAATAGCCGCACCAGCCAGGGTGAATACGTAGCCGCTGAAAGATCTTCTGTCATTTTTGTCACTGGCCCAGTCTGCGTCGCAATATGCCCCCACACAGTTGTCGGTTCTTTTGTAAGTGAGTGCATAACTCTTAGTATGCTTCACATAGCGGAGAATGTGCTTCACGCCACTCCAATGTTCTTCTGTGGGATGCTCATTGAACTGGCTCATATAGGTAGTGGCAAAGGCCAAGTCGGGCCTTGTACCTCCGACGAGGTACAGCAATGCACCGATTGCTTTTCTGTACTTCCTTTGGAGGTCCTCTCTTGCTGGGCTATCGTCATTTATTCTTTGGTACTTGCGTCCAGGATCCAAAGGAGATGACGCTGTCTTTGCGTCTGCCATGCCAAACGTCTCCAGTATGTCTTCAGCATAGGCCGTCTGGTCAAGTGTCAGCCCCCCGTCCCTATCCTTTTTCAGTCGTATGGAAAGGATACGTCTGGCTTCACCTAAGTCCTTTGCGTCAAACTTTTTACCCAAGCGGCTCTTGAAATTTGCAATCTCCTTTTCATCTTCCGCGATGATCAGCAAGTCATCCACGTAGACGCCCACAATGAGCTTCTTGCTGATATAGACGCAGGGGTCTGCTTTTGATCTTGTCATCCCTTCTGACTTCAGCAGTTTGTCCAAAGTGAAGTTCCACTCTCTTCCAGACTGCCGTAGCCCATAGAGGCTCTTCTTCAAAAGGCAAGCTTTATCCTTCTCATAGTCTACGAAAGTTTGTGGTTGTTCCATATATATTGTCTCTTTCAGCGTACCGTTTAAGTACGCTGCCGTGATGTCGACCTGGTGAATCTTCCAATTTCTCTCAACTGCTATGGCTAACAGTGTTCTGATAGATTTTAATTTCACCACAGGAGAGAACGTTTCCGTGTAGTCGGTACCTTCCACTTGAGAGTATCCGCACGCAACCAGCCGAACCTTGTGTCGCTGTATGTGACCATTTTCGTCGTACTTCTTGCGGAACACCCACTTGCATTTAATGACCTTTCTGTCTTTTGGTCGTGGCACCAATTCCCATGTGTTAGAAGCTTTCAGGCTATCCAGTTCACTCTGTATAGCTGCCTTCCATTCCTCCTTGTCTGGTGCAGATAAGGCTTCATGCAGTGTCTCTGGATCAGTCTGGTTGGTTTGCTTAGCCATACAGCAGCCTAGACAGTCACCTTTAAGTATTCTCTTATTTTCCAGTCTTTCCGACCGCCTTAATGCTTGTGCGCCTTGATCGGCAGCGCTGGACAGCTGCTGTGCAGCTCCTTCATTGTGTGTCTCTCTCTCGTCTTCATTAACTGATGAGCCGACTTCTTCAGCATCATTGTTCTCAGTACTATCGTGATCTGAACCACAAACATCACGCGGCTCACTCAAGCTGTCCTCAACTTGAAACAAGACTGTGCTATGAATGTCGTTATCTGCTTCAATGTTGCTACTTGCAGATTTTGCAAGTTTGCATGGAAAGGAGTCTTCTTCAAAGACGACATTGCGACTCACAAAAAAGCGATCTTCTTTTTGGTTCCACAACTTGTACCCCTTCGCTCCACCTGGGTAGCCGACCAGTATGCACTCCTCGGCTTTCAGGTCTAGCTTGTCTCCCTTGCGTGGTCCGTTTCGCACGCTCTATGCTTTGCACGTGAACACTCTTAAGTGGTTCAGTTTCACTTCTCCCCCTGTCCACAGAGCTTCTGGCGACTCTCCTCCTATTGCCTTTGACGGGCATTTGTTTCTGATGTAGCTTGCAGTGACAACGGCATCAGCCCAAAGTTCCTTGGTGACGCCCGATTCGATGAGGAGGCACCTCGTCATGTCAAGCAGCGTTTGATTCATTCTCTCAGCAACTCCATTTTGCTCGGCTGTGCCAGGAACGGTCAGCTGGTGCTTTATGCCATGGTTGGCTAGATACATGTTGAACTCTTTGCTAACGTACTCGCCTCCATTGTCACTACGCAACGGCGTTCGTGGTGTTCACTTCTCTTCTTGTGTCCGTGTCCTGCACGCCTCTTCTTTTGATTATGGAATGTTACCAACTCGCTCAACTTTCTGTCCTTTTGAGCAACGTCTTCACCTTCGTGTTGTGGATATTTTCCACCATACGTCTGTACTTGTCGAAGTTTTGAAGCACTTCACTTTTAGCCTTCATGGGATACACCACAGTGTATCGTGAGTAGTCATCTATGAAGGTTACAAAGTAACAGGAGCCTCCTCTGGATGTTGGTGTGATCTTTCCAACCACATCAGAATGCACAATCTCTAGCGGAGCCTTGGCCCGTGTTGCGTCACCCCTCGGGAAACTGCTTCGTCTTAGTTTTCCAAGACAGCATGTGTCACACTTGTCCGTCACAGAATTTTCTCTGGCTCCACAGAGGTGATGAACAGCATCATAGTGAAGGTGTCCTAGTCGTCTGTGCCACAAAACTGGGTTTTTGGTCTGCGCCATCATCGTCGACTTTCTTGCTTCTTTGACAGAATACAGTCGTCCTTCTCGAGTTGCGGTAAGTATTAGCTCACCAGTGTCCTTCGTGACTTCGGCTTTGCCCTCAGCGAACATCACATGGAACCCCCGCTCTTCAATTCTTCCAACTGAGAGTAGGTTGCCATTCAAATCGGGCACATAAAGGACATCTTGAAGTGTGACGTGTGCTCCACCACACTCCTCAGACAACTGAATTTGAACTTTTCCTCTTCCCATCTGTGATGGAATTGCTCCAGGGTTTGGGCCCAGGACCGCTCACCAAGGAACGCACCGCTTCCAAGGACACACGCACACACAACTATATTACAAAACTACTAAGTACAGGCATGCACTGGCTGTATTTACGCAGTCCTACGGCTACTGTTCTATGACGTCCAGAAACAACGAAAGAATGTCTCGCCGTATTTCCTGCGTGTCGTCGATGACGCTTGTAGCAGGTGTCGGTTGCGACGACGAAGTGGCCGGTAGAACGCTGGCGATGTGGGACCACCCACGGGTGTGTTGGCCGCAGCAGCGGCCCTTACGCCGCAGCGCCTGCTTCGGCAGACACGGCAGCCGGTAGGCCGCGGTAGTTGAATCGAACCTCCAGCTGCTGGGTTTGACGGCACCGGTGGCTGGACAGTAGCCTGGCTGTCTTCGCAGTAGCCGAGAGCACCGCCGCCTCGTCTGGCTCCCTGGACCCAACGCCCAGCACGGAACACAGGCCCTTGACGTCTTCCTCGGCGGTTGTTCAGCTCGCCTGGCTCCCTGAACCCGTTGCCCAGCAGGAACGCAGGTTTTTGGCGTCGCAATACACCGTGGCGGTTGCTCGTAGATTCTCTGGACCGGACGTCCAGCGAGAATCAGCTGGCTTCAACGCGGCGCAGCACGAACCACCGCACGCCCCACGCACCACACGCGCACACTTCTTCGTTCTCGCCCCCGCACGGCGAACACTGACATGTTTGTATTTCGCGCTTCTATCGTGACACCATCACACTCATAGATTCTTTGTTTGCAGTCTCCACCGCTGACTCGCATGGCTTGAAGTCTTTGATCTTTGTCCTGTGCGACGTCATGTGGTCTGTCGCACCACTGTCCAGATGCCACACGTAAGGATGCGCTGTTGCCAAATTTTTGGCACACAAAGCTACCTGAGTAGCAATTCTTGCCTGTGGCGAGTTTCTCTTCTGTCGATCATCCCCTTCGTCTGAAAATTGGTCACAATCTTTCGCTATATGACAGATTTTGCCACAAGCAAAACATCGAACTTTCTTCTTCTGGGTACACGAATTACACAGATGATTTCTCTTCTCGTCCTTCTTGACGGTGGGTGGATGTGCTTTCTCGTTGTGTTGCTTACTCTCCATTTTTGACCGAGATTTTGAGATTAGGGCTCTTGTCCTACCCTCTCCATCGCTCGTACACTCTTCACTACGACGCAGCTTTCTCTTCTCCTCGATCAGCAATCTTGTCTTCACGGTGTTTGTCGTGAGCGTTGCTTCATCTTGCTCTAAATTCAGAATGAGTGGCTCGTACGTCTCAGGAAGTCCCATCAACATCACTAAGGCAACCTCTCTGTCAGTAAACCCATAGCCTGCATTTGACAACTTCCTGTGTTGATCCATCAATCTTCCTAGGTAATCTTGCATCGACTCTTCTCTCTTCATTTTCACATTGAAAAAATCGCGCATCAGCTGGAGTATATGCAAGAGTCCAAACTTGGAGTGCATGTCCTGCAGCGCAGTCGTCCAACTATTTGGAAATGTCGTCCAAATAGTTGTCCTCCACGACAAGGAAAAGTCAGGGCCTTGTTGTCGATCGCCTTATCTCGCGCGTTCATAGCTCCCACCGAGAAACCATGGTCGATCGCCTCCCAGTAACCTTTCTGCACGAGAGCTGCTCTTGTCCTTATAGACCACGTGTGGTAGTTGTCGGACGACAACTTGGGCAGTCTCAACTTGTCTGACGCCGACATGATCGAACGCACTTCTTGCGCAGCTGCTTTTCAACTAGCGCGCACACACAAGATTTCTCAGTCACTTCTCACCCGACAACTTCGCCGCTAACGTTCACCGAGACCGGTACGTCAGTTGCGCTTCAAGGCACTTCTGTCACTAGGACGCACGCGAAACGATTTGTCAGTCACTTCTCACCCGACAACTTCGCCGCTAACGTCCACCGAGACCGGTACGTCAGTTGCACTTCAGGGCACTTCTGTCACTAGGATGCACGCGAAACGACTTGTCAGTCACTTCTTTCCGACAATCGCAGGTGCACGCCACTTCTAGCACAGATTTCAGTCCCTTCCCGAAAGTTTGGCCGCACCAACGCCCGACGCGTCCCGTCCCATCTTCTACGAAAAGAAACGAAACGCACTTCTTACTTTCGTCACCGATGTACACCACTTGCCAGTCACTTCTTCCACAGTTTCGCAGTACTCACGCCCTTCTGAGGACATCGGCAGGCTGTGACGAAGACTGTGCAGCTTGACGCTTTTTCCTTCAACGTGGTCGCGTCGTGTCTTCTCTCAATCGAGGCAATCCACGCACGTTTCTTCAAAAGAACGGTCGATGCGTCGTCCTGGGCCCATAACCTGTTAGTTTTGTTGTGAACGCAGCTGGACCGGATTTAGAGAAACGCTGATCAAGTGGATTCATCCACTCAAGATCACGGACGCGAGACACACGACTCAACGCTGACAAGCGCCATTGCTTTATTACGTCAGAGAGCCAAAAAAAGGAAAACGGTAGCGTCGCACTTCCGGCCACGTGGCGCCATCTAATGACGATCCATTACACCCTTCAAGACTTTCATCACTGAAAGTTAACGCACCTGTGGGCTCCCCTAAAAGCCTGAACAGCTGCTGTGTTTGCCGAGCAGCTCTCTGGGCTACGCAAATACGCTTTCTATAACTCTCCATGGTGCAAGCTTGCACACAGTTACAATGAACCACGGCAGAAAGCACTGAACTGCAACAGATCACGAAATTGAAAAAGGCGCACTTACCAGACAGAACGTTATAAAGCAACGAAGGCCCGTATTGATATACATAGACCTACCTTATCGTTCTCGCTTGTTTTCCTGTGCAACAAATTAGTACAGTATGTACGTACAAACAAGGCTTACGATAGCTTTTCGCATTGATCACCGTTTGGTCCCTTAAACGCGCTACAGGGGCGATAAAGAAAACAGGCGATAAAGACAAGTCCGTTTATGCACATGGGCCGAAAAGTTCGGAAAACATACTCACCGAAAACAATTCAAATCCAAGCACGCCGTGGAACCGGCAGTAGTTTTGAGTAGAGTGAAAAACGCGGGAAAACAAGCAGGTTTTGACACTGGATCGGATTGGCTTCGTCAGTCTTTTATTTTAATGTGCTCTTTAGAGCTTTCAACTTTGTAGGTGGGTAAAACCTTGAATTTCATATTTAAAAAAGCAATGGAATATCTCAGAACATCATTCTATTTAATCCTCTTGGATTCCCTCCAAAGGGTTACCAGGTATATACATCCGCGTCTTATAATCGGGTGATACAGTAGACGTACGAATATTTATCGCGCATCTGAATGATGGGAACTGCAGCTGACTGACACTAATTACTGTCCCTCGTTATGCGCGTAGCTCCAGCAGGGCAGTCATATCCCTATCAGAAAAATCACCATGATGGGTGCTGGAAAATATGGTGGTTATGGTGGGAATAATGTTGGGCAAGCTGGAAAAGATGGTGGTTATGGTGTACGATGCAAAGTGATGGGCGGCATCATAGAGTTTCTTACTTACACACATTATACATTACATTATAGTAAGAAACTCTATGGGCGGCATGGTGTATGGAAGGCGGGTAAAGTGGAAAGGATGACGGGCAATGCAGGTTAGTACCACCGAGATGTTGGGAACATAGAGTTTCTTACTATAAGTAAGAAACTCTATGGTTGGGAAGAACTGGGAGGCTGTTTCCACCATCGTGGAAATGCGGGGAAGCAGCGGGCAGACGACGAGGGCGGTATAAACGATGGTGGTACACGGTGTACAATCCTGGAAACTTTTGCCCACCATTAGTGTCACGCTAGAAAGCAGTGGGTATACTGTGAAAGATCATTGAAGGCAATATGCTATGCTGAAGAAAACAGTATTTCGCAAATTGAGACCAAATGGAGAGCTCAAGTTGAGGTGGCTCTGATAAGCGTCACATTGAAAGCAGCGAATAACAAATTGGTCATGAAACATTGCATATATGCTTATCCCAGTTTCTTGTTAGCACTCTTTTTCTTGTTCTTTTATGAAAATATTTAAATGCGATTAATGGCAGTGTTATTAGTGTTTTCGTACAATGACGTTATCGATAAAGTGGGAGGTTGGGCGAGTTGGTGATGCAGGTAATCGGCATGGTGCACAGCGCAGGAAAAAAAGAAAACGAAAAACGAGGAGAGAGACCTTGCTGTGTTTTGTTGTAGCTGCCCTCGTTTTTTTTTTCCTGCGCTGTGTACCATGCCTACTACGTTGTCCTCTTCTTCTATTTCTCTTTTTGTTTTTTGCTTGTTGCAATCAATATTTGTACGACCACCACACGTACGGCTCAACAGTATTAATTGCTAAATAACATCATTTTGGCTGCAGCTGATAATGCACAGAATATGCGCTACAGGGCAACTGTGTACTGTTGCGCATGCAATCTGGCGTTACACATGCAACATGAAGTGGTGCGGAACACGTTGGACCTAAAGCCCCTCCTTTAGTTGGAGCGAGGCCGAGGAAAACATCGCGAAATGCAAGCTCGCATAAGTTACGGAATCTGCAGAGCTTACGGCAAATTCCAATTGCAGGATGGTATGTAAAATAAATACTACACTGTGTTAGCAGTTCTTAGCCTTAGAGCATTTGTTTCTGTATTTCCTTACACTGAAAACATGACAACTGCTCTGAAATTTTGAAACCGAAACCGCAACCCGTGGTGTCGCCACCATCGCGCTAATGCAGATTTTTTTTTTATTTTCCAAACATGGCGGCGCGCTGTGGCTGTCGCGTTCAGCGTGGTGGCGATATTTCTTTTCGTACGGACGATTTACGGTTGCGCTGCATCTTGGTGTATGTTTAGCGTTGTGCTCATTAGCTCCAGTGGACCTTCTTGAGCCAGTGTGAGGTGCGGTGTGCGATAGACTGAGAAAGCAGCAGCCGGCAGCGTCGACACCTCGGAGATCCTTTGTTGACGTCCATTCGCCGAGGGACGTGAGTCGTCGCGACACCGTCTTTCAGTGTGTACGCGGATCAGTGAGAAGCAGTGCCGGAATGCTTTCTACGTTCCGTGATGTGTGTTCCTAGGAAATGCCTTCTCGTTCGCACACATCGAGGGTCGGCACATCGCTTCTTGACCTACGGACGAACGACGCGGCTCGGCACAGCGCCTCGAGGCCGTCGGACGATGTAAACTGGAATCGGCACGTTTCTTAACTAAGGTAGGTGGCTGTGAATGCTGCGCTTTGTGCCTTATCATTGTTGTGTGCGCTCTTTACAGCAAAGGAAATCGAGTAGCGTGGTGCAGAGTGTGGTGCCAGTAGCGTTAAGTTGGCGTGTGCACGATGTCTGTGCAGAGCTTAGTCGCAACAATTGCGAAATTCTCGTCCGCCCGCGCTATCGTGCGTGAATATTCCATGAAAGGGCGCATAAAATTGTCGCCACGAAGATAATCGTCTTGCTTTTTATACGTGTAACTACATGACTCGCGAAACGTGCCTGTTGCTGCGGTTATCGCTGATGCATGCAAGCGCCCGTGGATTTACTGCCATTTTAGGACTGCAAACAACTGCGATCCAAACTCATTATGCAGGTATAAAAATGTGTTAGCGCCCCGCCACGGTGGTCTAGTGGCTACGGTACCCGGCTGCTGATCCGAGGGTCGCGGGATCGAATCCCGGCCGCGGCGGCTGCATTTCGATGGAGGCGAAATGTTGAGGCCCGTGTGCTGTGCGATGTCAGTGCGCGTTAAAGAACCCCAGGTGGTCTAAATTTCCGGAGACCTCCACTACGGCGTCTCTCATAATCAGAGGTGGTTTTGGGACGTTAAACTCTACAAAACAACAAAAATGTGTTAGCTGCTATTAAAAAGGACAAAACTGAGGAAGTTCGAACACGTGACAGTAGCAATAGGAATAAATTGTAACAGCTGATATGATATGTGAATCCTGTAAACAGGAATAGCATGACGAAGCTTTTTTTTTAAGGCAGTTTTTATAGCTGGCCAGCTCAGGAGCCGTGCATCACTTTGCGAAGATAGCGTTCACTACCGCTGTAATTCTTCACATTTTTCACTGATAGAAATTAAAGATATTGAATATCTGTCAATGAAAGTTTCTCTGAAATAAATGTTCCCTGAATTTCATTGCTTCACTAAAGAAGACGAATGGAATTATAGCAACAAAAAGCTGAGGTAGTCTGTATGAATTCATGACTAAATAAGGCAGGCGAACACTTTCCATTAAACTTTCCAGAACTTTGCAAAACTGCATTCTGCATCTCAGCCTATCTGGGAGGAGTCAAGTGTTTGCAAATAGCTTCTGGATGATAGGTCAGTGGGTTCATTCAGAAAATATTTGGAAGCATTTGGATAAGTTAAGGAAGGGCCAGGTGTAGACTGCAGTTTTTTCAAAGTGCTGACATTTGTAATGTGAGGCATCTGCAGATAATTTTTTAGCTGTCCTTTTTGTTAGTGTTTGTGTTGTCTAGCTCTCGTGCATCCATGCTTGCTTGCCTTGCCTTATTTCATTATGAATTCATCCGACTATCTCAGGCTTACTCTTGTTATAATTCCATTTGTCATCCTTTCATGAAGCAAACAACTTTAATACAGGGAAAGTTTACTTCGGAGAAACTTTCATTGACATATATTCATTATATTTCATTCCAATCTGTGACAAATGTGAAGAATTACAGAGGTAGTGAATGCTATCTTCACTTAACAATACATAGCTCTTGAGCTGGCTAGCTATAAATAACTCCCTTAAAAAAAACTTCAGTCATATGTTATTGCTGTTTGCAAGTTCACATATGTCGGCTGTTGCAATTAATTCCTATTACTACTCTCATGTGTTCGAAATTCCTCTGTTTCGCCCTTTTTAATGGTAGCTAACATAATTATACCTGCATAATGAGTTTGGATCGCAGTTGTTTGCAGCACTAAAATCACACTATTTAGGGTGCTGCTAGCATGTGATGAATGCACAAAAACCTGCACATGTCAATGAGAAGTGTGTAAAGGGAAAATTGGGCTAAAGTATGCAATTATCCACATTCGTTAATGTGTTTATCGGTGAAGACAGGTTTTACAGCTATGGAATGTCGACAAAGACATCTCACAATTTAAATTAGGTGCGGATGTAACTGGGCCCTCTTTTTCTAACATTTTTTTTGTTTGCAGCCTGCATTAGGCACTACTTGGAGTGAGCTGTTTGTTAAATTACTTTAGAAGTGTTACTGATATTGGAACTGGTAGTACATTTCTGATTCTGTCAACGGAGTGAAGTGCCTAATAATGTTTCGAATACTTCACTTCGAGTGTAGAACCACCAGATGGTGGTTCTACACTCGAAGTGAAGTATCTTTTGTTAAGTGATACATGTGCTTGCTTGTTCATAGTTCATACCATGTGGCATATGTGAAAGTATTCACTAACGGGGAAAAATTTGGGCTGTCTGGTAGCCGTCTATACAGTGTGCGTACTTAAACACTGTTGGAATATGAGCATTGACATTGTCTCGTTTATAGTTGCTTCCCAGCCTATAGCATGCTTTTTCCATTCTTCCTGTGCAGGTCTCTTGTTTTAGTGTGTGTTGACCAATTGCTGAAAGAAAGCATACTAAATGTTTTTCTAGGTGCACTGTGCAGATGTGCAGTTGCGAGATTTGTGTGTGGATGCGATGTTGCCTTGTTGCTCATTGATAGCTGTATTTGATGGCTTGATAACTCTTGGTAGCTTCAGTGTTACTGTGTGAAAGCATGATTCGCTTAATGTCAGGAACATTTCTGTATATTCCTATCATGTTTATATTGCAGATAATACTGTTGTGATTCATGAGATGACTGATCTCTTATGGTGCTTGTGATTACGAAGCGTTGAATAGGTAGGGTCCTGTAAGCAGCAATGTCAGTGACTTCAAACATGCTATGAAGGAACAAACAATGATGTACCCTGTCCCCAGCCATGCACGGACTGTAGTTCACCAGGTGCCAGTGGCAGCAGGGGGAGCGCCTGCAGCTGACCTTGCAGTGCCGGAGGGCCTTTTTAGAGTAGTTGATGGCCAGGTGACATTACATACAACTTATCGAGCTTATAGTTTCATGCGAAAAGCTCAGATTTTTCTGTTATTAAGAGATAAGTACCATTAATTTCCATTTCTTTCAGCTCAGATTTCTGTTTGAGAGATAAGTACCATTAATTTCCATTTCTTTTAGTTTGATGAAACATGTAGAAATATCTTTTGTGAATGGTTGGGAGTTCTTTTTGGCATGTCTACATAGGTGAAAATTTAGTTTTCATCACTATCATCCCTGTGGAGTAGTAAATGTAACGAAAATGTAGTCTTTATCAATGCAAGTCCTTGCATCAGGGTTGATGCCAATATTTGTCTCCTGGGGCCACTTGATGACAGCAGTCTTTTAATTTGGGGCAGTGCTGCTGATGTAGCAGAGTAACGAATTCCTGTTATATAAATGGCAAATGGTAGAGGAGCTGGTTTGCACACATAAAAATCCTCCTGAAATTTACTTTTGTGTGTGCATTTCTGTGTTTTACTTTGCTGCTGATTGTTTTACACCTCTGGGCAGAGAAGGTTTGCATTATAATGTCGACTCACCTTTGAGTGCATCTGTGTGGTCGTATTGTTCAAAAAGAGTTAATACTTTCATAAATATTTTCGTGCAGGTCAAAATTGGGCATGAAGAACAACACCGATGGAAAATGTTGCCTAGAAGCATGCTACTTCTGGCCCGCTGCTGAAGTTGCCAATTGCAGTTTGACGGGCCAGGCGTGCCGCAGCCTTTCTACAGGCATTGAAAAACTTCCAGCAACACCAGAAGAGGTGGATATGGTTAAAAGTAAGTGAAACATGCTGCACACATCCAACCTGCGCATTGCTACACATACTGATTACAGCGCACATGCTGTTTAGTTGGGATGTCAGTTTACTAATATGAAAAAAACGATAGTATCACTTCAGACACTACAGTGAATGTTCTTCTCAAGTGCTGTTCCTTTTTTGGCTTGATGTGGTTCTTTTAATATTTTGCAGGTTGCCTGGAGAAATATGTGGAACTTCATCCACGTGAAGGTCCACCAAAGGATGTCCACATTGCCGCCGTAAGGCAGTACTTATGGAGCTTTTTCACTGAAGCAGCACAGCAAAGAGAGTCCGGGTGTCTCAAAAAAAGAATGTCTGAAGGCAAAATAAATTAACTTTATTAGCCAAATCATCCGCTGCTTTTTGTAAGAAAGGCACTGAAATGCCTGCTTGGCCTTTTAACATATTTAGAAGAAAATGTGTGGACCACAATGTCTTCCTGTTGTGCTTGATTTATGTGGTTTATTTCAGCCATCAATATAAGTTCCTGCATGTACCTGCATGAGCAAAAGTAGAATTCCTAATTATGTCCATCCAAGAAGCCCGTGGCTCTCTGCCTCTACCGCTGGCCAGCCACCCAGCTTGCCCAACACCCTGCATCATCCAGCACCACCCACTGCATTAATCCACTATAGTGTTTTCCAGCATGCCCAACATCTGTTTTTTTCTGACAGGGATACTATGTGGATCTGAGTATTCTATCATTGTCTGAAGCTTTAATGTTGTTTTTGGTGCTGACATTTTGCTTCAAGAGCGTTTCCCAGTTTCACCATAACCGAAAAACTATCAAAAATGTCTCCATATGTACGGCGTTCCAGGAGGTGTGTGTAATATTTGGCTTTAATGCTATCCGTAACCTCATGTCCATCGGATATCCCGTGGATCTCCACGTGCCGACGTCTGTATACGGTGATTCAGTGGAGGTCCGTCGGATGTCCGTCAATGGAGCAAAATATCTGGACAGATTTCGGATGTCCGATGGATGCCCGGATTGGGCACTGGACGTTCGGATCTTAATCGGACGTCCGCTGGACATAGCGTGCCGTCTGGGCAGGTAATATATCACTCTCGCTATTTGACCAACAGACATCCATCCTGGTGTCAGCAATTTCTTAAATCAAGTCACTTTTCAATTATGTAGAACATTTCTCTCTTTTGTTATATCATATTTTGTGATATATACATGTTTATATCGAGATGCTGACATCAGTCCTGCAAGCACAGGCCTGCTGTTATTGCACTTACTAATTAAAGCAACCCATTCACACTATATTTATAGCATGTCAAACTCGCAGAGTCCTGAGCACACATGCTTTAAAGAAGTACCGACACCAATTTTCGAAGCTGAGTTTACTCCACCATACAACTCTCCTGTATGCGTAGACAGCTCTGAGCAAATGTTAAGCTCACTAAATGCTGATAAGACATTTTCATTTGACATCAAAGTCAATTCTCACATGGCGTGCCACTGGACATCGACACTAGTGTGACGTCAGGCTACAGTACAAATTTTGGTGACTTCATGCAGCAGTACGGCAAGTTGTGATAACGTCAAGTACAAAAACATGCAAGGAGGTTTGCGCGTCACTCTCGGTCGTCTGCTCTCGCCGTTCAGTCACCGTAGTTGAGAGTGCCCGTGAAGCGAGCGAACGAAGTCGAATTACCCTCTATCGTCGTGTGTGCCCACATATAATCGGAAAGCAAGCTCGCTGTGGGGCCAGCATTTTATCCCTGAAATGCCGCGGAGGTCTCGGAGGCCACCTTAGCTTATCGCGTGCTCCAAAGACACGCCAACACCCACCATGCGTGCCGTACGTTGCATCTTGCGCTGTGCCGAAGTATTTGCTGTCGTCGTGGAGTCGCTATACAAAATTTTATACATCGCTGACCCTGCACTTGCTACAGGCGCTGTGCGCGAGACCACTTGGTGAAACGGTCCCGGTTTCTTGCAGGAGCATGTCACAATGGGCTCATTACTATGCACATACTGTGTCGTGACGTCAGGCTACAGTAGGAGCTGAAACCAGCTTTCAAGGCATGCTGTAAATAAATTTTCACGGCATACTCACACTTACCAGTACAATTTCTGGGCTCTGAAGGGCTTGGCCTTTCATTTCATGCAAAAAAACGCCAACTGAAAATTTTTGCGGCAGTACTCCTTTAACACTGGCACAACTGTTATGTTTAATAAGGTCCTCTGAATAAGCATACATTAAAGGGACTATCTACTGGTCAGAAAATTTTTTAAGATTGTGGTAAAAATGGGCAGATCGTGCGTCACATTTACAGGAACAAGCACGCTTTAACCGCACAAAAAAAAGAATTATGATTCTGAAAGTGGTGCAAAAAACACCGCTAGCGACACCCAACAGCGTATTTGTCAATTTTCAAGTGTACGAGAACAAGCCCACGCAGGCATATATACTCTGCTGAAAAACAATTACGTATATCTTACAAGCGTACTTCACCCTATGAGACACCTTTTTATAGCGTGCAAGAGCGATTTGTTCTTTTTTTGCTCCTTTCAGGGTGGCGTTGCCTTCGAATTCGTATGCCTGTACAGGTGCGTAGTATTGCGCTTGTCATGCACGCGGCACTGCGTGTCCAAGGTGCACCCCGGCGCGCCAACTTTCCCTCGCCTCTCCTTATCACCTCTTGAATGTCAACCCTGCAAATGGTTCCTGTAGAAAAGCCTCTCGCACCAGAAAGGGTTGCCAGGGAGATGACGCATTGTGCGCGGTAACTATTGTTGCCCGCGTCTGTACACATAGGGAAGGGGCGACTTCGTAGATAAAAAAATTGTGTTTTAACAATTTCTACTCAGTTTCTGGAGAAACCACTGCGCACTGGGACACTCCGGAAGGTGTGCTTGCTATTGAGCCAAAAAATGGCAGAGTGATGAAGGACGCTAGACAGTCCCTTTAGCAGATATTTTCGATGAAAAACATAAACAAAATGGGTTGTATTTTGTCCTTGGTTCTCATCTTGCAGTTTTTACCAGCACTCGAACGAATCGCTTGGAAGAAACATGTTGCTATACGGACCCCAAACCAAAGAAGGAAATGCTTTGGTGAACACAGACCTTGCTGCACGCTCTTTTTTACACAATACCAATACGCAGATGCGGGTCGAACAGAAGAGCCAGTTCATGCTGCCTCACAACGTCCTGATAGGAACAGGTGAAGTGGGCTCAAAGACAGCGCAGAGTAGACGGCAGCTTTAGTGTTGGTCACAAAACAGCCCCTCTCTTGGGATATGACCATACTCTACCGTGTGCACACACGCCGAGTGTCAACAGCTTACGTCACCACCGTAATACATCTCATTTAGTTCTTGCACCATTTTTGTTAAACTATAGAACAGGCTCCTCACACTGCTGTTTGCTGGAGACCACCGTGCCATCAGCAGCGGTGGAAGCGCAGCTCTGACCAGGAGATCGTGCTCTGGCCCTTACCAAAAATGTGCCAGTGGAGTAGAAACCATCTGCGTGTATGCTCTCGCGTGCTGTAACAAACTTCTGAATCACAGGTGCTGCCTTCGTGCTCAGTGCCTGCAATCGCAGATATGTCAAAGACAGCGACAAATTTTTGGGAAGGAAAGCAAGTGAATGTTGCCGCTCATGCGGCACTCACAGCTGCAAAGGTCCAGTTTCGAATTTCTGCATCTGTTGTGGGAAGTGCACAAGTACTGTGCACTGCCTTTAAGTGGTAATTCATGTTGCGAGCATGCAAGTGCTTTTATGTTGTCAGTCGCAGAAAAACGACACCAATGATGTTGTACTTCCGACGGTTGTTGTTGTCACGTTCGTTAAGTGCAAGCTGCATGTAGTCAACTTTTCTAGCTCTTAAATAAAATGTCTTGCCATCTATGGATGGGAAATTTCAACTTCTAACAGAAACGACATATATGAGTACCAACATTGCAACTTTCACCTAACCGACATATATAAGTACCAACAAATGGGAAAACTTTGCACAAGAGCAGTACAGTTGACTATCGTATGCAGCAGATTAGGTA
Source organism: Hyalomma asiaticum (assembly GCA_013339685.2). Taxonomy (NCBI): domain Eukaryota; kingdom Metazoa; phylum Arthropoda; class Arachnida; order Ixodida; family Ixodidae; genus Hyalomma; species Hyalomma asiaticum. The sequence continues at coordinate 25,837 of JABSTT010002830.1, forward strand.
AGGGGAATGAAGAGAGAAATATATGCATTACAATTATCTATATACATCATATAATATTTCCTTAGGAAAACAGTAAATAATACAATAAATACTGCAGAACACAAGTACAATATTTGCATTGGCGTCCAAGAAACTCAACAATCCAATCAGGTTATGCAATGCGACAGGACAAAGCTGTCTGAACTACAGTGCGTGTGCGGCAACTGCTTAAAACTTACGCAAAGCTTATAAATTCAACAATAGTTAGGCCACTAGCTTCGTTAACATGCACCTGCTGAACATTAGGACCACGTCTCTACACTAAGAATTTTAAAAGAATCCTTCAAGACTGACTTGATACTGCAGTGCACAATGACTCCATATAAATGTGCAATTTGCTTATTTTAAAACAAGCGTGGGCGCGTGCAAACAGAAAGCTCCACGCAGACTGCGTCATCAGCAGCACCCTCAAGGCATGGCCTTCAAGAAAGGGCGTCCTGGTGTAGTGGTCAGTGTTGCGGGAGGATGCCGCAATGGCGAAGAAACTAGCTCGATCTGCAGTGCCACCTGAGCAGTGTCAGGAGGCTACTAGCCTTGAGATCGAACAGTTGGCACCTAGTGGGAGTGGACGAAGCTCCTAAATGTGGATAGCTCCTTGCATCGTCTGCTAGCCACTGTGCTTTTACATGAGCATGTGCACCACACATATCCTCAAAGATTGTTCTGTGAGCTGGTGCAGTGTTGAATGCCTTTATGCATGCTTATTCAATCATAAATGTATTAGTCATAGTATTATTTGGCTTTGCACTGCAGTCTCTGTTCTTTCTGAAAATCACTGAGCGCCTGTGTCATGAGCGTGCTATGTCACTGACTCACGTCTGGTTCAGCAGAGTTATTTCAGTGTGGCTGCTGCTGTGCATTTCATGTATAAGGCAAAGTGCACTTAGCATCCTTCTGAATAAGCGGGAAACATCAACGTATATATGCAGTGCTGCAGCGAATTAGTCTCGCGATATGTGGTTGCAAGCATGACAGAAAACAGCAGATGTTTTTCACTTGAAGAAGACATCTTTTTTTATGTGCATCAAAAATAAAACTTTTCTTTCACGGTCACGCAAGTAGTCTTGCAAAGAAAGCGATGTGTTTGAGTACTAAAATATTTACTTAATATAGGCGGTGCATCAAATATCGTGATAGCGCAATGTGGCATATACAGTAACGTAGCTCGACTAAAGTGAGCCAGTTGACTGCCTTGAATTTCATGGAACATGACATGCAAGCGTCTAAAAGCAAGTATGCGTGTGAGTATTACAGCGGAGTACACAAGCTGCTACTTCACCTCAATGCGGTGAAACAGTCCTTTTTTGGTTGTTGTAGCTAATAATGGAAAACGAGTGAGAACAATACTGAACTCTTTCAGTCGCGTAGCATCGATGCCAACATTGTAGACAGAAAAGAACTTAAGTATGGTGAAAGAAACACATATGGAGAGAACAGCTGAGAAAGTCAAACTGTGAGGCTGGGCGATGTCCGTGCCCCGTTGAATGGCATATCACGCTTTCTTCAAGTGCAATAAAAATGTTCTGCATGCTTCCTGTGCCGACGTGAGATGAAAGGACGCATGTATTACCGTTTGACAGCAATTAATGCAATTAATCATGGCCACACCGGCCATGATCACCACCATGTCAGAATAGAATAGAAGCGAAGAGAACGCACAATAACGGAATCGCAGAATGCTGCCTAAGCGGATGTGCGGGCGTCAGCGGTGATGACTGGATGGCACGCTCTATAACGGTGCTAATGCCTGGGCCACGTGCTCCCGCTGTTCGGCCTGCATTTGACGCTGACTGTACATTTCAATGCGCGCTGCCAAACGCATCCACTCTAACGGTGACGGTGCTGCCACCTACATGTCGATCTCGAGACCAATAAGGTTATAGAGGATAGAAGGTTTTCCTAGTGTCGTGAAAGGTGCGAGCCATGTGAAATATTTTGCTATGCTCCGGCAGATGTCATTAGCGCCCGCAGACGGGTGCGCTTTTCAGCGGGCGCTCGCAATGCGGAGTGTTTTCCGTCGGCCGCTACTCTGGGATACCTTTTACAAGGGAACGCAAGTATGAAGCAACAGGGACACAATCACGTGTGAGGTCGCTCTAGCTTTAAAAAATTAACGAGTTTGTGAAAACGACTGTTGATGAAATAAAACTTTGGTTGGAGCGAGTTGAACCACAGTTAAAACAGCAGTGCAATGGAGATGACAAAATACAGAAATGAGACTAGCTGCACAGAAACATCCCAATCGCGCAAACTTCATCCCTGTTGCTCTGCTGTTTGACCCGGAGTGATGAAGGCCACGCAAGCAGCCATAATAAAATGGAATCTTTTCTTTTTTTCTTCAACGGGAAAAGCGACACCAAAAAGCACCAAATAAACCGAACGTACTGACCACCGGTGACAGGCTCAATACCACACCCTGGAAAAAGTTGAATTTCGTCGACCATCTTCAATGCCTGGGCAACACCAAACTCATTGCTTACGCAAAACATGTGAATCTTAAAGCCACGCCACGCCAAAGTGGTCTAGTGGTTACGGCACTCGGCTGCAGATCTGAAGGTCGCGAGATCGAATCCCGGCTGCGGCGGCTGCATTTCGAGATGGAGGCGAAATGTTGAGGCCCATGTGGTGTGCGATGTCAGTGCACATCTAAATTTCCGGAGCCCTGCACTACGGCGTCTCTCATAATCAGAACTGGTTTTGGGATCTAGAACCCCGCAAATCAATCATCTGAATGCCATGGCAAAACACGCGGCAAGTATGCCAGTTTTCCTGCGTCGCAGCAGCTTCCATGGACATCGAAAACGTCACGTGCCTCGAGACACGGACATCAGACGGCTCCGTGCTAGTGTTTCATGCGAAGAAAAAAGCAATGGCATCACATGGAAGCTGAATCTTGCTGCGGAATGCCGACGGTAACTCAATTTCCCCCAACGGGAGTGGTCTTTGCGGCGTTTCATCGGTGCAGCAGGTCTATGCTTCGGCGGCTTCAGGTGGGTGCTTGTTCAGAGCTCTGCGCTGCGCCGGTGGTATAAAGCTGTTGCTCAGGTTTCTTTCTGCTCTCTGTTTTGGTAGCTGCTTCAAGAAATATGATGGTGCATCAGGAAAAACTGTGGGAACAGCACCCTCCGCAAGCGCTGGACGTTCGCAGTCGAGCTCGACAACCTCCCCGTTAATTATGTGCCTGAATGTTCTCTGAATGAATCGTTTGTCGAAGTGGCGAGAACACACAACGCAGGTATCTGTGAGCACCTTGTCGTCCCTCTTGATATTCCTAGCCCATTCCTTCAGGCGAACTGGGTCAGACGGGGCGTGAAACAACGAAACCTTTTCTGTTGACTACTTGTAACCGCCTTTACAACCAAGGAACAAAACATGTCCTCTATTTTTTGAAGGCATTGTCAGTATAGTCCAGCACGTTGCATTGCATCAGGTCATAGCACTGCGGCGTCAACGCAAAAATACTGCAGAAACACGGTAAACGCCGCCGACACACGTGCTACAGCAGGCGACTTTGGTCTGCATTCCTTGCCGATGTCAGATGGAAAGAGGTGTCGACACCCGGAGGTGCCTCGTCCCAGAGCACACAGTCTGATCAATCCGTCATCATCCTACGTCTACCCCGGCAAGGCCCCCACCCGAGGGCAGCGAGTGGGCTGCTTTGGCTGCTTCGGCACACACCCGCCTGAGAGCAGCAGCGCCCCCATCTACCCGCTCGCCGAGCACCCGAACTGGTTTCACCAGCGCTTAGGGAAAGGGCGCCCATTCCGGACACTAGGAAAGCCTTTCCAGCCTCTATAATAAGGTCATTTACATTCATTCCAACAAAGAAAGATTCGTCGTCTTGTGATACGGAAAAACAGTGAACAACAGTAACAATACGCAGTCCTTTCAGCGAGTGCAATTCGGTTTTCTGTTCCTCCACCCTCCCTCCATGCCAAGCTTTGGCCCTAAATGTGGCACCTTTTCAGAAATTGTAATATACATTTTCTTGAATATTTAAGGTGAAGAATGTGCTTTTGTATCAGTGGCTGCTAGTAAAGTTCCAAATGAAGAACCCGCTACTGACACTGCGATAAGACATCCTCGCTTTTCGAGCACCCACCAACATATTAATAGCTTAAAAACGTCGCACTTAAAGGAGTTAATCGACTAAAGGGAAAATCGAGGTATGATTGACTGTTAATCTATCAGAAATCGACCTTTCTGAGAGAAAACATCACCCGCTCTGATGTTTGCGATGTTTGATAGACCTACATGCACGTAACCTGCATTCTACTAAAAACAGGTCCTTCCTCACACGACACCGGTTGATTACAGCACTTGCCCCTGCTTGTATCAACAAGGAACGTTGCTCCCGCGAACAATCGGCCCTAAAACGTTCACAAAACGTGCAGTGAATTTGCGCATGCACGAGTTCTATGAACGCGCGTCGACCACTCTTTACAAGCCCGACAATTCTTCAGTACGCGCGTGCTGGAGGCTCCAAGAATAAATCGCAGATGGCAGTCGCGCGCAGGCCGCGAGCGCGACAAGGAATGCGGTTAAATACCCGTTAACTACGACGCGCGCGAGCACGCTTTCGGTAGAGTGTACTAGAAGCTTTTGAGTGGCGCGACCGCGGCGCTCTTCCCTTGCATGCCCCTTGCCCAACTTGCGGCGAAAGTAGCGGCGGCGCTGCCATCGCCCAATCTACCCAGGTTTGCTCGGCGGCATGGTAGCCTTTGCAGTCGGCATCTCTGTTTCGGTCGCGAAATGGCAAAAAAACAACGTTTAAACCATTGTTACGCGCCAGGTTGCACATCTGGATATCCGTGTGTGCAAAAAGTCGCAAGTTATCCCTTTTTAAGGCCCCGAAAGACGTGAAATGTTGTGATTTCGGTGGTCTTCTGTACCCTTCTCCGAAACCTTTGGCTTTATTGGTGAACTTGAAGACATTTTCACTGGTTGCTTTAGTAAGAGTGACTTACACAAAGATAGCATCTTGGATGTCCTGGCAGTGATCAACAGGAGAAGCATTTGGGGTGCTGGTTGCAAGTCTTTAACTGCTAAGTTGATCAGCTTTTACGTGGTCAGGCATATGCATTTTTATATAAAGGGTCTTAACAAGTGGCGGGATGAGAAACGAAGAAGCGCACAGCAGCAGCTGAAACTTAGCCTATAAATTGCTGCATTGGCATAAAAAAGATGTCAGTTTTCGTGCATATCTTATTGCACTCTTAATTTTTTAAAGGGGCACCAAGAAGAGAGATGATTTTTCCGAGAAGAGGTTTGTAAGCAAGAAAACGTGCAAATGTGATCTTGAATCTTTCTGTATTAATAAGCCTGTGATGGTTAATTTAGCAGCTTTAGGGCTCTCAGAGCACAATTACTCGAACTAAGCCGATTCATTGTTCCGCTTTAGAGTCGGTTTAAACGATTTTGCAACGATAATCACATCTTTTTTTATGTAAATGCATCCTAAGCTATGCCATTCTGTTTTGTTTTATGTTATATGGTGTATCCTGGCTCTATAATTTTATGCTTTTTATAATTTTAATTGCAAATGTATTGTTTGTATAAGTATGCGAACCTTGTATTTTCACGTTATTGATTGTTAATACGACTTTGCTTTGTCGTGCTGTTGCTTATTTAAACTCTCGAAATCTTGCACTGCTATGTTTCACTGAAGGCGTTTTTCTGCAGTATTACGTATGTGCATTTTTGTGGGTCCTACAACAATAAACGCATTCCCATATTAAAATGATGAAAGGGAGCTTTGGAAAAACTCTGCTGTTCTTCAGACAGTGACAATGTCAATAAAGCCAGCTTTTGTTGTGAGTGAATGCAACCATGCAACGCGCCCTTTATTTGATTTCAGCATTGGTGTTTTATATACGTGGAACGGGCGAGGAGTTCTTCGGCTTATGTGCAACACATTCCTTTTTTTCGAGGGGGATGAGGGAGGCTTCCGATGTGTATCGGCTAGCTGGTTTCTCGTGTAAGTGTACACTGTAAAAAAAAGGGGGGGGGGAATCGCGCTCGTTATGCGGTACGATGTGCTACGCTACTTCAAGCTGCAATACAGTCGGCGGCAACTTCAATAACAATAATGTCAAATAATATTTATTTGCATTAAAATTTTTGAAAAGGGGGGGGGGGGGGGTAAAACAAGGAATGAAAAAGATCATCCTGGGCGCGACGAAGAGGTACCAACGCGTGCGCGGAACGCCTGCCAGCCATCCTCCCGGGAAGATTGGTCGACGCCAGCGCCACCGCATCTTTCCACGTTGAAACTGCCGCGCACAGGCAGGCGCTCGCGCCACTCAAATGTTCTAGTACACTCTATTTTCGGCTAGCGTCCCAAGCTTACGTTTTTCCACACACAGCACCAATGTTGCCACGTTAAAAAAGGAAACAGCGCCAACTTTCTGGTCACAGAAAGGCACTGTCACAGATCAATCTTACTAGATAGGGACAGTTGGAAAACTCACGCGAGGAGGTGGCCACAGATCGTCACCCATTCTAGGTGTCACTGGCATCGCTTTGCGTAGCAGACGACGCACAGCGTTTTAGAAGGCACGGAGTTATTTTTCTCTCGCGATACGGCATGTGCTGTAGCATTTCCATCATGACAGTTTTACCAAAGCACTCGCCAAGACACACACATCTTATTTATACCGACAAATACGCGTTTTAGAAGTAGTCACAATTTTTTCAGCGGGACTATTTCTTTAGTCGCGGAGGCAATTGGCTGCTGTGCTTCGGTCATCTGGGCGGGGCCTCTCCTGTCTTCTAAAGTTGTACCCGACTATAGCGTCCCTTTGCGCAAGCAGTCATGTCTTATTATGTATATACGAATCACTCATTCTTATCCCCATCACCATGCTTCGATCATCGCTCTTTTCCCTTGTTTCGTAATTGTCCCCAAAGTAGAGCAGAAGGCCGGGCATACTAGATCAGACAACCTTCTCTACCTTCCAATACATTATCTCTCTTTCTTTCATTAGTGACAAATAATCTTTAATTCTCTAAGGAGTAAAATACAACGGCAATAAGAACTGAACCGGTCAAGAAATAAGCAGCGCATATTACAATGTGGCACTTACACAGGAAGCAAGTAAAAGCTGGGGTTTAAATAAAACGCTGTAACCGACGGAGATCGGGTCGAGTTTATTTCTATCTCTATGTGGTATGGCCGCCTGTGACTCCGGGCTCTTTCTACTTGAGTAGAAATATGCGCTCGACATCTTCGTCTCGGCGTCGCACGCCTCGCAATCATGGTGCTCCGGCCAAGGGGCGGTGTAGGTGTGGAAAGGGGGGGGCGGCCGTAATCGATTAATCGAAGAGTTTTAATTGATTAATTCGATTAATCGAAAGGGAGAAATCGATTATGATTAATCGATTAACTGTGTACGTTTAATCGATTAATCGATTAATCATTCATCAATTTTACCATCCCTACGGTACACCGAGAACTGGAGCACGCCATCCACCTTTGTCACAAGGACATCAAGGAACCGCAAGCAGTTGTTCTTTTCCCGTTCCACGGTGAACTGAATGGCCGGCTCTATCGAGTTTAGGCGGGCCGTGAATGCGTCTACGGCAGAAGTTTTAAGAATGCAGAAGCAGTCGTCGACATACCGCAAAAATATCTTCGGAGTGATGTCGGCCGACTGCAATGCTCTTCCTTCCACCGCTTCCATCACGAGGTTCGCTGTTGTGACAGACACAGACGCACCCATTGCCGTACCTGTTCGCTGCTTGTAGTACTCTCCGCTGACAGAGAAGTACGTGCTGCTGAGACAAAAGTTCAGCAGGCGGCTCAGCTCGTCGACGCTCAGGCTTGTTCTTTCCCCGAGATTGTCATGCTCTAGTGCCTCCCGCGCTGTGGTCGTCGCCAGCTGAACGGGAACGCTTGTGAACAGGGAGACCACGTCGAAGGACACGAGGCATTCATCTTCGCAAACAGAAACAGGCGACAGGATTTCAACAAAATGGCTGCTGTTCTTTACGTAGGTCGGCGTGTTTCCCACGAGAGGAGCCAAAGTCTTGTGTAGAAAACTTGCAGGGCTCGAAGTGGAGAAGATGTGAAATCCCCAATCGGCCTCAAGGGAACACCGGACTTATGGATCTTGGGGAGTCCGTAGAAGTCAGGCGCACTACCGTTTCTGCACATCAAACGCAGGTGTAGAGCTCTGGCATCTGGGTGTTTCCCAAACACGTCTCCTAGCAGCTTGTTGAGGTCTCTTTGTACCTGTGCTGTGGGGTCCTTCTTTAATTTGACATGTCACTCTCAAGGTGGCCTTGCACTTTGCCGTCGTAGTCTTGCCGGTCAAGGACGACGGTGGCATTCCCTTTGTCTGCAGGCAAGATGACAATGGCGGGGTCCTCGCGCAGCTCTGGTAGGGCTCGATTCTCCTCCGCAGACAGATTGGATGGCCGTTTTTTATTTAGGCCATGTGCCAGGATGCCAATCGCCTTCAGCCTCACTGATTCCTGGACCTTGGAGTCAAGACGACGGACCCCGTCCTCCACAGCTGCCGCAATCTTTACCAGGGGTGGTCGACTGCCCGACACATTGAAGCTGTGGCCTTTGGCAAGGACGCTGGTCTCAGGTAGTGACAACTTCTTGGACGAGAGGTTGAAAACACACTTCGAAGCTTCGGAGTTCGGAGGCTGTTTTTGCCGCAAAAGTGCTGAGAGCTTCCTACATTGGGAGACGCGTTGTTTTCCGCTGCACTCGAGGCGACAGAGCACGCGAAGGAGTTTACAGCGGGAAAGAGTCCACCCAGGCGGTGCTCCAGTTGCCGACGAAGGAAGAATAAGTCCAAATCCAACTTTCTCACCGTTGCTTTGCATTCGTGGACACGGGCGATCACCAAGCGGCGTTCGGCTTGGGCCAATACTCTGTGCCCCGCACTGGTGTGTACGAGAGGCTTGATGCGGAGACTCCGAGGCACTAGGTTCCGGTCCCGGCACGTGGAGAAGTCTAGGTGCGTCTTGAACACTGTGATGCTCCGTGAGGTGTTAACGTAGCGTTTGGCAGACACTGCTGTCTCTGGGCCGAAGTCAAGACGTAATGATTTAAAGGTGAACATTTGACAGGTGAACATTTAAAGGTGAACATTCCACTTTAATTCCTTTCTACTTTCTCCACAATTACAATACCACAAGTAACTTCCCCTATGCTTTCCTAGGCTTCATTGTCTGTTTGCTCATTAAGTTGTTACAAACTTAACAAGTACTATAAATTGTTCTCCTTAGCCTTTTTGCGATGCAATAAAATCGCCCTCTAGGTTTTCTTTCCCCTAGCTGCTCAGCCGAAGTACTGCTATCGGCCTTGATGTGCACAGGCGACTCAAGCAAGCTGGCCTGGAAGACTGCGAGGGGACAGCAGCGTTTACCCGCATGATAAATGACCTTTCTGACGCCCCGAACGTCAAGCTAACTCGTTTCGGGATAAGGAGTGCATCCAAGGAAATTAAGGCAAGTGAGATAATACGTGCTACTTTTGAAGAACATTCCCAATATGCAATGTTAATTAAGAACTGAGGTGCTCGGCATATCAATAAAATATGAAACGCCGACGAACATTTACAGCAACAAAAGCCTCGTTCAAGACTTATTTGTGATTGAAGGAATATATTGTTGAAAGAAAGACGACGAAGAAATGTCTTACACCTTAGAACTTCGCCGTCTTAGATAACGTAAATAAAGTCGATGAGAAGGCGACACGCTGCTGGGCGTTATGTCTAGTATTATGAGCTTATCTTCCACTTTCATTTAATGACACACATGTTTCATTTTAAAAAAAAATCAGGTTAGAAGTAGCCTTATGCCTTTCTACAAAGATCCTTTTTTATAGGCGTCAACGTTTACATGTAAGAGCTAGCATGGACACATAACGCAATGATGTCTAACATAAACATTTCCCTTTTCTAGATCATCCAAGATTTCATCCGATGGATATCTTGGACTTGACAGAAAGGAAACACGTTGAGAAAGGAACATTCATGTTCCCATCTCAAGTAACAATGGAGTCCTTGAGGGTGGACTTTGACATCTATCCTGGACTTAACAAAAGACCTCCTTGCTGAATATGCGCGCTACGTGCTCACAGGCAAGCTTAATGAAGACCCCTTGAAGGTGGAATTAACATAATTTCATAAAAGAAGCTATACATATCCTGCGCGCTTACTTCGATCATTGCATGAAAAACTAACAAAGCGGTGATGAGGAAGGCGTATAGCGTGGGTTTTCAACAGTCATAAATGCTTATGTGAGATGTGCAGTTCGCGCCTGCGGCTTGCACTCTACAAGTCCTCTTTGTACATTCAATACAACCTGCATATATTGGCCTCACATGCATACTTGGATATTGAAAGAGATACCATATGGCGAACTGACGCGCGGCTTTACTACTACCATTTCAGAGGTTCTTCGGAATTACCAGGAGATTTGGAGGTGACGAAGACCATCCGACGATCCTGAGCTTTTCCCATATCTACAGGTTGCTGAGCCTGTACACACCTGTCAAGGCTTCGATCGCGGGCAGTGTTCAAGAGGAGCCAACTTTAATTCTAGCCACAGTGCAAGAGACGGTGAAGCAAGGAAAGAAGCAGCAACTGGCAACGTATGAAAAGCTGCGGAAGACAATCAGCGCAAAGCTTTCGGAGGTATGCTTGCCTGGAATAAGTTCAGCATCCCACTCGGGACCAACACCGCTTCCGGACCACGGATATGCTTTGCCAGCAGCACAGGAGTATTACCTCTGCGGATACATTGTGCATTCATTTCTGAAGCACGTCGACTGCGCTGCTTGCATCATCCAACCAACAAACACTCAGTGCCCCGCTTCACTACTGACGTTGGCACGAGAATTCGGGAGCGGAAGCCTCAAGTACTCCTCTATAGAACTTTACACAATGTTAAACGCG
>JABSTT010002831.1:0-34949 GCA_013339685.2 Hyalomma asiaticum
CTAACAGCTTCACACCTTCGACAGAACCTTAAGGATGCTGTTCGGAAGCACAATGGGAAATCTACAAAACTCCGCATCGAACTTGTGTTATCCGTGGATTTCCTCGTGCAGAACTGACTTTGCTGCATCGAAACAGGACTGGATCCGCGTACACCAAGGCATGGTTATTCAATGCAGGACGACGCCCTTCCGCCTTCTGTGCCTTCTGCGGGGATATGGGCGACATTGGACATTTGGTATGGTTATGTCCGCAATTCGACGACGAAAGGGAAGCATTGATCCGCGACCTTCAACAGAGCGGCTTTCCGCGCAGGTCTTTTCAGGACATTGTTTTCCCCGAAGGACCTACGAAAGCAAGGAAGGGGGTACAACGATTGCTAATAGATTTCCTTAGAGCCAATCCGTTGATCCATGCCTGGTGACACATCCATGATCAACCCTTAGAAGGCTAGGGCGGGAGAATTGCCGGCTTTGTATGCCAAGTTAAAGCCATGTGATGGAACACCACTGCCACCACCACCAAGAGCGTATTTGAATTTTTCTTAAGATAAGGGTAGTAATTAAAAGAAATTTGGCACATTTAAACTGAATGCGAAGATGGCTTTCCCCTTGTAAGGCCCAATTCTGCAACCCTCAAAGGGCAGTCTGTGTGGCGATTCCTTACAATAAAGATGCCTCCCGCTTTCGTGGGTGCGCACAGTGGCAGGCAGCGTGAGCCAGATTTTGTGGCGTGCTCTCATATTCTTTTCTTTCAGTCTTTTTCTATTTCCGTTTCCTCTTCGCCTCTTGTTCCTCTTCCGTTGTTATTGTCCTCGACTCTGGCACATATACCCACCCTTGAGGATTGCCCAAGATGTGGGAAATCTGAAAAGTTAAGCCACAAGTACTAAGAAATACAATCACAATCGAATAACCAGGATTAAAACAACAGTGAACATTACGAATTTATGAACATAATTGGCTTGATTCAATTACGAATTTTGCAACACTAGAACCCGCATCCTCGTGACAATGTTTTAATGAGGAGGCTCCCACGAGACACAATATTGGAGACGGAGAAAGCTAACCCAATCTTACGTAGGCAGTCTTTCAACTTGTGTTTTCTTAATGAGGACAACCGACTACAGATAAAAAATTATGATCGCTAGATTTGTATTCGCCATAATGGGGACAGAAACGTGATCGGGCCAGACTAGCTCTGTGCATATAGAAGTTTAGTTTTGGAATGCGACAGGGTAACTGCGTAAATATAACTTCTAGTTATGTATTCTATTTCAAGGAAATATGAGGTGTAGATAGTCATTTGAATTAGTTAATAAGTAATTACTAGACCTTTTCCTTATTTCTCTCCTCAATCTTCCAGCTATGAGCGCTGATTGTGGAAGTAGTGAGACAACTGGACCACTAAGAAATGCCCTCGCCAAGCTGTCCGCCATTTCATTCATTATAGTTCGATTTTGACCAGGCACCCATACCAGTATAATCACCCTTACATCACTAGTGACAAGGGAATGAACGTAATATGCGTGAGTCACTGTTTGCATTAAGAGCTGTACATAGAGAAAAAAACCACGCAGGGGCGTCTGCTTCTGCAGGCGTTTGGCGTGTGGCGACACCACGGACCCGAGCCGACGGGGGGGTTTCGACCCCCTCCCACGCCTCGCCGTGCGTGGCTGAGCCGTGTCCGGGGAAAAGGGGATCCTGGGGGTTGAGCCGACGCCGGGTGATCGGACCTTTAAGGCCCCCCGGAAGAGGCAACACACCCCTTTGGCCCCGGCTTCACGTAGACGGCACCCCCGGATTGACCCGCCCGGGGGAAATAGGCAGTCGCCTTTTCCTTTCTCTCTCCTCACATCTTTGTCTTCTCTCCTACTTTAAATCTTTCCTGTCTTCTACTCTCTTCCATTTACTTCCGTTTTTCCTGGCGGGTAGGGTTAACCGTGTGTGGTTATCCAAACTTGGGTATACCATATTAGGTTATAGTGATAGCGTACGACTGGCGTCGTGCAGACTTATATCCAAGCTCTGCCGCGTCCCCATGTTGGGCTCCGTGGTGGGCGGTCGGCGCTGTTGCCTAAGTGTTAAACTCTTTCATGGCTTCCCAAGTACCTTTTGTTTTTGATCGGCCTCTGAAGAGAGGCCGCACCGAAGCAACCTTTGATTTCTCTTTTCGAAACAACTTGTCCAGCTTCCCAAAGTACCATGTGGTACACAGCGAAACAACACAGATAAGGAAGTTATCGCCATTCCTAGTAGCTAAATGCTTAAAAGAAAAAATTGGACCTACATACAAAGCGTCAAAACTGTCAAGTGGAGACCTTTTTCTTGAACTGTCTGAGAAAGAACAAGTAGAGAAACTTGCAGGACTGACGAACATTGGCGAAACAGCAGTGACAACATCCGCACATCGTTCACTCAACACAAGTAGAGGTGTTATATCAGAAGAAGATTTTATAAACCTGAGTGACGAGGAACTCCTCGATGGTTTCCGGGAACAAAATGTAACCAAAGTGCAAGGAATCGTGATCCGCCGAAACGATAAAGAGATTCCTACCAAACATGTCATCCTCACATTTGGAACGAGCACAATGCCAGCCTCTCTTGAGGCAGGTTATGTCAAAGTAAATGTCAGGCCATACATACCAAACCCAAGACGATGTTTCAAATGTCAGAGGTTCGGACATGCTTCACAGGCGTGTCGCGGACAAACAACCTGCGCAAAGTGTAGTGCACGTGACCATTCTTCAGAGAACTGCACCTCATCGCCACAGTGCGTCAACTGCAAAGGGGATCACCCGGCATATTCTCGGTCTTGTCCACAGTGGAAAATAGGAAAAGGAAATTATTCCCTTAACAGTTAAGCAAAAAATCTCGTTCACCGAAGCCAGGAAACGGTTGTCTTACCTATCCATGAAAAGTTACGCCGAAGTGACGCAGGCGGGGGCAGCGTCACGGAGGCCTCAGGAGTCTGCAGTGGCTACCCAGAGTGGCCCCGCAGCAACTCCATCTGCCCCCTCGGTGGAGGCAGTCAGTGCTACCCCATCGACTTCAAAGGGCCCGGAGACGCCAGTCCACCAGGGTCCTAAACTCAATCGAACACCCAGGCCTGAGACACGCGTCCCAGCGCCTAACCCTCGGTCCTCCAGCACCTCTGAGAGAGCGATGGAGGTCGATACAAAAACACCGGTGTCACTGACACCAAAAGACAAGCGCTCTCTTGAGCGCGCAAAGAGGGACAAACTCCCTGTCACTACATTCAATAAGAAAGCGATAACCTAGGAGGTTATCGCTCATATCACCACTTCCATTGTTTCACATATATGTCACCCAACGATTTTACATAAGTGTTTATCTGCAATGCCAGCTTTTTAATCTTTTTCTTCCGGAATGGCTTTCATAATTCATTGGAATTGCAGAGGAATAATAGATAACTTGGGTAACATAAAAGAAATAATCGCTATTTTCTCACCAATAGCTATCTGCCTCCAAGAAACGAATCTAGGCCCAAAGAATACCCACTTCCTTCGAGGCTTCAATGTCTTCCGCAAAGACCGCGAGCACGCTTCCCGGCTCTCGGGAGGAGTTGCTGTCATAGTGCAAGGTGGCGTTCCTGCCCAGGAAATCCCACTGAACACACATTTTGAGGCCGTAGCTGTCAGAATTCTGTCATTCAAGACGATCACTGTGTGCTCACTGTGCATCCCCCCGCATACAACATTTTCGGTAAAGGAGCTCGAGGACTTGATAGAGCTACTTCCCGAACCATTCATTTTAGTAGGAGATTTTAATACGCATTGTTCTCTTTGGGGCAGTGATAAAACTGACCAATGAGGACATCTTGTCGAAGATTTTATTTTATCTAACAGTATTTGCCTTTTAAACAGTGGCTCAGCCACATCTTTCACCAAACGCGCGTAATTTTAGTTGTCTAGATTTGGCTCTTTGCTCACCGTCTATTTTTACGGATTTTAACTGGACAGTCCTAAAACAATCGTACAACAGTGATCATATACCTGCTCTCATCAAACTTTCATCAACCTTTCCTACCATCCCTTGTAAACCACGTCGATGGAAATTACAACTTGCCGACTGGGCTCTCTTTATGGAAAATGTTCACTTGGAGCACAGCGCAACAAGTGGAAAAGATATCGATGAAGTTATCGAGCTGTTCACCGCGCATATTATTTCTGCGGCCGAAATAGCCATACCGCAATCATCTGTGTTGCAGCGGAAAAAAATGCAATCCATGGTGGACAAAAGATTGCGCGGATGCCAAGAAACTTCAAAATAAGGCTTGGGGCATATTTCGCAGGTACCAACTTATTATAATTTCATTGACTTCAAACAAAATAAAGCAAAAGCCAGGTATATCAGGAGGCCAGCTGAAAAATCGTCATGGCAAAAATATGTGTCTTCTATTAATAGCTCAATCACCTCAAAAAGAATGTGGGAACAAGTTAAAAAATTTAAGGGAGACTATTCAGCCTACACGATCCCGATACTTTCCTGCCCAAGTACACAGACAACACTTAAAGAACAGGCAGATATACTCGGAGAGCACTTCCACACTATTTCTAGCTCTTGAAACTATTCTGTGGCATTTTTGAAGCACAAGCAGATCATAGAAAAGCAGCTACTGCCATTAACCGGCGCATCTGACGAACCATACAATGCCCCTCTGACACTCGCAGAACTAAATAGGGTTCTTAGTGCAGGCAAAAAAACTGCTGTAGGGCTGACCGCATCCACTACTTCATGCTTTCGCACTTATCACAGGTATCCGTGAAGGCTCTGTTAGGAATTTTTAACAGAATATGGACTACGGGCAAAATGCCGACAGGATGGAAAAACGCAGTCATTGTACCCTTCTTAAAAACCGGAAAGCCACCTACGTCTCCTAGCAGCTATCGCCCTATCGCCCTCACAAGCTGCCTAGCCAAGTCTTGTGAAAGCGTTGTGAATATACGGCTAACATATACCCTTGAAACACGACGTTTATTAGATATCCACCAGTGCAGGTACAAGAAAGGTTCTTCAACGATTGATCACCTTGGGCGTTTAGAACAAGAAATACGAGACGCCTTTCTACACAAACAACACTGTCTCGCAGTTTTCTTTGATCTATAAAAAGCATACGATACTACATGGCGATTTGGTATCTTGAGGGATTTGGCGGATCTAGGGATTCGCGGAAGAATGCTGAACTGTCTCTCTGACTTTATGTCCAACCGAACTTTTCAAGTCCGGCTCAGTACAACACTCTCGCGCATATTCGTACAGGAAAACGGTGTGCCACAGGGCTGTGTATTAAGCACCACATTGTTCGTGGTTAAAATGAACTCCGTGAATCAAGTAATTCTATCTTGGGCATGATGCATTCGTTGTACGTGGATGATCTCCAGATCGCGTTTCGTGCATCAAGCATAGCAGTGTGCGAACGACAAATTCAGTTGTCCTTAAATAAACTTACGAAATGGGCCTCTGAAAATGGTTTTCGTTTTTCCACTGACAAAACTGTTGCAATGGTGTTTTCTCAAAAAAAGAGGCCTATATCCAGATCCTGTCCTTAAGCTACGCGACGCCATCCTCCCCGTGAAGCGGGAACATAGGTTTCTGGGAGTTCTGTTTTATCAGAAGCTAAACTTCCTTGCGCACATAAACAGTGTTAAAGATAAAGCTAACAAAGCTCTTAACGTCCTTAAGGTGCTGTCAAAGAAGCACTGGGGAGCTGACAGACTAACACTCCTACTTATATATCGATATTTAGTGCGGAGTAAAATCGACTATGGTTGTGTAGTCTATGGGTCAGCTAGAGATTCATATATAAGGCGATTGGATCCAGTACACAACCACGGATTGCTTCGGACAACTGCAGCCTACAGAACTTCACCTGTTCCTAGCTTGTATGCTGAAACGAACGAGCCTTGCCTAGAACAGAGAAGAGCACAGCTAATGCTAACCTACGTTCTTTCAGTCCAATCCTCACCAGGACATATATGCCATGACCTTGTCACACACTGCAACACACGGATACACTACACAAATAAACCGCGCGCCATCAAACCTCTCATCCTCCGGTTTGAAGAAAAGTGTCGCGAGTACAATATACCAAGCGAGGCACTTCGTGTTGCTGAGAAAACGTCCACACTAGCCCATTGGAGCGACTTTAAACCTTTTCTTAATTTTTCACTGACCCACCTTAAAAAGCAGATACCCCACGTGAGTACATAATACAAGAGTTCCTTCGAGTTCAGGAAACATATGACACTTACAACGAGTACTACACAGATGGTTCAAAGACACAAAACTGTGTAGGAAGCAGTGTAATATCAAGAACATGGGAACGGACTGTAACACTCCCACAATTCGTCTATGTATTCACTGCCGAATGCTATGCTCTGTGGATGGCTGTGCAAAAGGTTATCAATGAAAAACAAAAAAAAGCTGTCATTTATACAGACTCGTTGAGTGTCCTGAAAGCCCTTAATCTAAAATCTCAACACAGGCCCCTTATTGGTAACATTCTAGACACACTGTCACTCATTAACAATGAGCATTCCTTACGTTTCTGTTGGGTTCCAAGCCACGTTGGGATCCTGGGGAATGAAAAGGACGGATGCGCGCGCAGCTAGTGCAAAACACAGTACTGTGTTGAACATCAGGGTACCGCTGAGGGACAGCGTCTATCATATTCATAAAGCACTAGCACAGAAATGGCAATGTGAGTGGAGTACATGCATTAACAACAAACTATACCCTAACAAACGAGTATTAGGTGAGTGGAAATCCTGCTACCACCAAGAACGCTTTATAGAAGTCATGTTAGCCAGACTCCGAATAGGGCACACACATATCACACACAGTTATCTACTCGCAAAAGAACCACAGCCAATATGCGAAAAATGCAACGATCCACTAACAGTACTACACATTCTCATTACATGTCAACATATCGAAATACAGAGACAAAAATACTTTAACAATCTATATAAAATGCATGTTCCTTTACACCCAGCCATCCTTTTGGGAGGTGACGCTCTTGTGTCGTTTGTTAATGTAATGAGCTTTTTAAGAGAAACAGGTTTTTTAAACAAGCTTTGAACCAAAAAGCATATCACTTGAAGTTTTACAATCATTGCCCATATTTCATTGTCATAATTTTAGGTATACTATCTTTACGCGCATTAGTGCGCTGGTTTTTAGGCCCTTTTACAGCCACACGTACATCCAGCCGTTCTGACTCATCACATCACTGCATAGATAGTATATGTAATTTTATTACCTTTTGGTTGGCGCAGCTTGGCCTCAGTAGCTTTTGCGCCACTAAACCCTAATTAACCAACCAACCATAGAGATAAAGAAACTGGGGCAATTATGATTGATGAGGTCGCTGAGCTCAATTTTCGTAGGGCCATAATAACAGCCAGAAATTCCGTTGTGTGTTTTTTCTGCTTCCACTTCTTTGTCGTCAAGTGCTTCCTCCTTTCCTCCGTTTTTGACGCCTTCTTCTTCTTGTTCGTCGTCTTGGTTTGTCGGCGTCTTCCTCTTTGGCGATGCCATCTTCTTGTTATTCGATTTCTTCTCCTTCGTCCCAATCTTATTTCTCTTTGGCTACTTCTTAAACTTCTTTCTTGTTGTTGTTGGCCCTTAGATACCTTGTTGCAGCCCACTCTGGGGGATCGTCCATGAACGGAAAATATATGTGTGGTAGGGGATTACTAATCAATGAGAAAAAAATTAGTACCACGAGTTTAGTAATCAAATTGAGGTTAATAATAGTTTCCTATGAAGACTAAAGGTATATATATATATATATATACCCTAAGGTTTATGTGATGCAAAGTTTCGTTCGACCGCAGCCCAGTCCTCGCCAGACACTCCGGTCGAAAATACGCATAAAAAAACCTTCTGTCCTTACTGTTCGCAGGAGGACTTACTTCTTTTTGCATCACACCGACAGCCACTCCTCGCCATCATGCCCACCTATCTCTCTCGCTCTCTGTATATATATATATATATATATATATATATATATATATAGGCATGGTGGTGAATAGGCCGGAGGCGTGAAGACAGACGAGTAGTAGACCCTCGGAATCGGCAACAAAAATGCGGAAGGTGCTTCTTCAACGTTTTAGCCGGAGACCGGCCTTCATCAGAAATGCCTATGGTTGTATTCCCGCTTCTATTTATACCTGTCTAAGAGAGCTTTTTCTTAAACAAAAATGAAGAAAGAAAAGAATATAGAGAGAATAAGAAAAGAAAAGAAAAAGCACAGGAAGTATATAGGACCTGAAAGAAACGGACCGAAGAGTGGGCGTAACGCATACGACGTGCGTCATATGCCAGCACCATCTCCCCCTCCGCCTCCATCCCTCCCCTCTTTACGAAGTGGCTTTTGTCGCCGGACCCAACAGTCACGATTATAGTTCAGCCCCCCCCCCCCTTCAGGAGTTTCGATGTCAACACAAGAAAGAAAAAAGAGAAAAGGGACAGAAACAAGGAAGGAAAAAAGAAAACGGGTGGAGGTGGGTGAATACAATTGCAATGACGTCAATGGCGATGGCGTCTACAAGTCTGCGCCCGGACGGGCAAAAACATGCACAGACGTGCCTGCACGTTTGGCGACATCCAGGAGGAAAAAAAGTATTAGAGAAATAATTAGAATAAGACAGGTAAAAGATGAATGGTCAGGAAGTAAAAAAGGAAAAAAATCATCAAAAAGGTTTACATGATTCGCTTTGCAAAAAGACACACCATCTTCCCAAAGGGAACCCTGATGGGATGCGAAGCAGCAGCGTTGCGCACTGGTGGCGTCACGGGATGAACGGCGCTAACGCGGGTGCTTCGCACCCCATCAGGGTTCCCTTTGGGAATATGGTGTTAATTTTTTGTCGGCCGCGGTAGCGGAGCGAGCGGCGGTAGCGGCAGGTGTTACGGACGAACGGACGAGGCGGCAGCTGCGGAGAGCGCGCGGCAGGTGAGGGAGAGAGTGACGTCAGCGCGCACTGCGAGGGGAGCGTGACGTCAACGCGCAGCTGCGGCGTGACCTACTTGGCACCGCTCCAACACCTGCGGCGAGGGCAGCGCGTTGCCCTCGCCCTCGCCGTACGGACGCACAAAGGGCGTTACACAGGCTAGTCAAAGAGCTGCTTCGCATCTAAAACACGTCATATTTCAGTGGTCTGATTCCCGCTGTACATACGGTGCCACAGGTTAAACGTTCGTCAGTGATTTTACTATTGCGATGGTCCCTGGGTTTTAATTTATACCTTTCTCGATTGTTTTGAACTGGTATATTAGATATGATTCTCGTTGCTCACGTTCTCGCTTTGACTTGAAGCCCGTTTCTAATAGTGCCACTGTTAGTTTATCGAATGAATGATTTGGGAGGTTTAGATGTTTCGAGAGAGGTAGATTTGGAATATATTTGGCATGGGCTTTGTGGTTGCTGAAGCGGAGCCTGAATGAGGTTTCTGTTTGACCTATGTACTGCATTGTACATACAGTACACTCCAGCAGATAGATAATATTTGAGGAATCGCATGTTAAATTATCGCGAATTTTCACAGAGTACTGTGATTGGGAGCTGTTGGCAGTACTCGTCTGCTGCATTGCCTTACAGACAAGAAACCTTGGTTTCAGGCATGGCCTGCATCCGTTGTGTAGCCGTAATGTATTTAATCGCGAGTGAACAAGCGTGTCCCTGAGGTTACGCGATCGTCTGTAGGTAACACAAGGGGCGGATGGTAATGCGCGCTTAAGTCGCTCGCTTCGTTCTATAATGTTGTAGTGCATCCTTAGGATTTTGTTTACATTAGGGAAATTCGTGCTATACGTTAAGCACAGGTTTGTACGTTGAGAGTCGCGTTGTGCGGGACGGTTCGAAATGAGGTCTTATCGGTTCAGTGTTTTGGCCCTCTGGATGGCGTTGTCGATAACACGTGGTGGATATTTTTGTTTGTGAAGGACGGTTTTTAGACTTAGGGCGGCCGAGTCAAAATCTTCATCTTTTGAGCAGATTCGTTTGAAACGATGTGCTTGGCTGTATGGAATGTTGTTCTTACAATGGCGCCAGTGGTCGCTGTGGTAGCGAACAAATTGTTGTCGATCGGTACTTTTCCGATACAGTTTTCTTGATAGTCGGCCATTTTCGATTTCCACAGTCACGTCTGCGAAGTTTATATTAGTTCGAGAGTAGGAATGGGTAAACTTAATATTCGGGTGTGCGCAATTGTAGGAGGTTATAAATTTTATCAGTTCATCCTCGCTGTGCGTAGAGACAAAGAAGATATCACCTATATACCTCTTGTACAAAAGTGGTTTTAGGGGGGATTGAGAGAGAAATTTTGATTCCAGCTGTCCCTTAAGGATATTGGCATAACTAGGTGCCATCTTGGTGCCCATAGCGGTTCCGCTAATTTGTCTAAAGTATTCATTGTTGAATTCAAACGAATTGATTTCCAAGACTAGTCTAGCTAAACTTGCAATAGCGTGGTCGTCTGGAGTATCTGGTCGTCTGTGAAGCGCGTACATGCTTATTAGAGCGGCTATTCCATCTTCATGCGGGATATTTGTGTAAAGGGAGGATACATGGAGAGTTACCACGTATGACCCTTCCGGCAACATATGTTTGAAATTTCTCCGAGGAAGTGCCACGAAAACCACTTCGTAAAGAGGGGAGAGGTGGAGGGGTGGTAGGGAGATGGTGCTCGTATATGACGCACGCCGTATGCGTTACTTCCACTCTTCGGTCCGTTTCTTTCAGGTCCTCTATCCTTCCTGTGCTTTTTTTTCTTTTCTCTTCTTTTCTTATTCTCTCTATTCTTTTCTTTCTTCATCATTTTAAAAAAAAATTCACAGCATATCCACGGATTGAATGATGATGATTGGGCGAAGCTCCGGAGGTTCATCGTAGATCGTGCCGAGTTCCGGATTAATTTAGTTAACGCGCACGCTACGAATCCTTACGGTTCAACTACGCACAAGTGAAATCTCCCACCGGCACTTCATTGCAAGTCAAGATCCAATGCCTATATATCTATATATATATATGGGTGGCCGGTGAACGGTTCTCCAGCGCAAGCAGTCGGTATTTTTCAATCAAGAAACTCGCTAGAAGACGCTGCCTGCGTCAAGCTTGTCTCTCGCGGGTGAGGGCGCGTTCTCCTTCTTTGCGAGCTGGTAGCGCGTTCGTCGAAGAAAGAGCGTTTCCATAGTTGTTCTCTCTCTCTCTCTCTCCATAGTCAACGCGCGCCTTTCGCTCTCTCTCTCTCTCTCTCACACAAGACAGCAGATGGAAGAGTGAGAGAGGTAGAGCGCCGGGAGGCACGCGCCGAGCGCGAGCGCGAGCCTCCCGGCGGCGCGAGCCGGCGGCGCGAGGTGGCTACATACATACGAAGACGACGACTACTACTACTACAGAGGAGGGAACGACCCACACCCTAAGGAGCTTCGCCCCTAAAAGCTCTCTCAGACAGGTATAAATAGAAGCGGGAATACAGCCATAGGCATTCCTGATGATGTCCCGCCTCCTGCTGAAACGTTGAATAAACGCTTTCCACATTTTTATTGCCAATTCCGAGGGTATACTACTGTTATATATATATATAGACATATATATATAGACTGTATATGCAAAAATAGCTTAGGTTGCCGCCAGTTTATAACAGAATTGACGATGCGCCTCTTAGAGAACGACGGTTTATTACATCAACGTTTCGGTCGGAGCTCGACCTTTTTCAAAAACCGAAACGTTGATGTAATAAACCGTCGATGTCTAAGAGGCGCATCGTCAATTGTGTTTTATATATATATATATATATATATATATATATATATATATATATATATATATATATGTGTGTGTGTGTGTGTGTTTGAGGAAGAGGGTGACAAACGTTCGAAACACAAATTCTTTACTAACGTTTCGGCAGGTGGGCCTGCCTTCGTCAGAGTACGCGCTTCACAGACAATTTTCATTCGCTCATATATATATATATATATATATATATATAACGAAAGGAAAGGGGTCAAGGGCTCGTTCTTTATTTGTTAGAAACAAGTTAATGAGCAAACAGACAATGAAGCCTAGGAAAGCATAGGGGAAGTTACTTGTGGTATTTCAATTGTGGAGAAATTAGAAAGGAATTAAAGTGGACGAAAAGACAAACCTGCCTTCGGTGGGACCCGAACCCACGACCTTCGGATGTCGCGTCCGATGCTCTACCAACTGAGCTACGAAGGCGGCCCGTCCCCCCGTCCACTTTATTGTGTATTCATGTACATAATATCCTGGGAGGGTTAGGCAGCGCCACTCATGGCCACTCATGGCCACTCATGGCCACTCAGGCTCATATATATATATATATGAGCCTAACTAGTGGAGATTGGTTATCACGTACTGTGATCAAGATTACAAAGATATAAAACAGGAAGCTCACCTCAAAAACATTGAATTCTTTTTGTCTCACGAAGAAAATCGCATACGGTCTTGCAAACGTTCCTGCCGCTAAATCCCCGAACAGTCGCACCAAGAGAGAGCACTACCGGACGGGACAAATTTAAACCCATCTTCGCACGGGTACTTCTAGAAACCTCTTACGTTGAATATTGATTCGTCGACATGAGGTGAAGTGCTTCAGAGACTAACCCTCATCACAATGCAGATAGTACGGTGACCGAGCCAGACCAGACCTGCATAGGCGTAAGTTCAGTGGCGGGAATCCATTGTAGTTTACCGATCGATATATCTGCTCTTCTAGACTTACACAATCAATTTTTCCACGGATAAATCAAATCCAGGACGTCAGATTCGGCTAGTGCAGATCTGCTAAAGTTGTTGGATAGCGTGTTTGCTGAATCGGGCTGCTGTAATAAACGCCGATGTCGGTAATACAAAAATTACCGGGCCATTTAGATGCCAGACGCTGAGCGCGTCCGCACAATCATTGTGTGTAGCTTTGTGTAGCCATCGCTCTTGTTCTCCATCGACACCGTCTTTTCCCTTTTCGTCACTGATGAAACCACAGCCCGTATTTTGTAACTTTTAACGTCCTGAAGCACATCGCCTACCACATCGAAGTCGTGGTTGTGAATGCAAGCAAGGTGCCAAACCAAGCAATAAGGGCCAGTCAGGGTTGTAGTGCCCCCGCTTCTATCGAGCTCGGTCCAAATCTACACAAGCATGAAATTTTCTTAGTGAAGCTGATAATGGTTATGGACACCGGCGGCGGCGAACACCATCCAGACGTTCAGCCATTGCAACGAGCCGATTACAGCCTACGCTGTATAGGCTAGTTAGCAATGATCCCCTGCTGCTTTCCTATTATGAAGGCCGGGGTAGGGGAATGAGCAGAGGAAGGGTTAAGTGATGTCACATTGTGCGATTTGGTCGGAAACAGGGCCATTCACCCACCTCGGC
Organism: Hyalomma asiaticum; assembly: GCA_013339685.2. Lineage (NCBI taxonomy): Eukaryota > Metazoa > Arthropoda > Arachnida > Ixodida > Ixodidae > Hyalomma > Hyalomma asiaticum. The sequence goes on from JABSTT010002831.1 coordinate 13,424, forward strand.
AACCAACGAATGAACAGGACAGAGTAGCAATGTTATATAGAAACGTCTTGAAGATGCATTTTCATTCTATGCCATTGCTCCATGAGCTCTCCTTTGCTCAGGATGCACTTTCTCTGATTACTTACTCGAAGCCGCCGTGAACCTAGCAATCCTTAATGAATGCCTCATGCTAAGTCTTCTGAAATGAACCAATCGGAAATGCAGGAAGGACGATACTTCGCGATTTATATCTAAGTGTTCAACTAAACTAATTCAGTTGTACTCCTTGACCAATTCATATAAGTGTCGTAGCCAGTAAACCACCTCAGAGAGGGCAGTGCTATTAATTTCCCCTGAAAGAAAAAGCAATTGCTCGTCAACGGAAATAGCATTTCATAGGTCTCCTGAGAAACTATTGTTCATTTCTCGAAGGTACTGTTGTCCATTTACATCAAACGAAGCGCTGTGGCAGCCGCCGCGTGATGGCGTTACGTGCAAATGTGCTTAAAGCCGATTCATGACTTCGAGTCTCACACTATCGTTAGTGCAGCCTAAATAACATAGTTGTCAGCAGTCATCCTCGATTCTGCTTACTCTAGACAATAGCGGATGAAATACACAGCTATAAGCAAGGCAGCAGGTATCCCAAACAATATTCTAATAATTTGTCCCAAAAGAGATCCATACTCTTCCATCGTAGTCTATACATTATACAGCACACACAATATTTGATTTGATTTGATTTATTGATTTCAATTTAGACGCACATACTTACGGAGGAGTGATAAATGGAGGTGAACGAGGAAAAAAAGCCGCACTGACGCGGCTTGAGGGAACCTCACCCCCTAGGTACAATATGGTTACATGGGGTAACACATCGGGCACCATATATATTGTTGTATATATATAGTGGCCGTGACACAATTCATTTATACAATGTATAAAAAACAATGAAATATTCCCACACCTAATAACAATGCAAACACACTGCGGCATTGAAATAATTAAATCATATGCACTCGGTAACAGACAAGACAAAAAGAAACGGAAGAAAGATTATAAACACTCAGAAGCGCGCTCTACAAAGGTGAAAGCAATAGGGTTTTGCATTCTGACAGCGATATATCCTGTTAATTGTAGCCTGCTCTATCATTAGAATTCGGTAATCTTGGAAGGCTATTACACAGCATTTGACAACCGTAGTTAGTTCCAAAGCGCAGAACATTCCATACTTCAGGTGTACGTGTTGAATAACGGAATAAGTTGGCGAATAGTTTTGCAAGTTCTACAAGTAAGGTATTATTACGTTTGCTACCAAAGTAATATTCGCGTAATAGTGTACAGGTATAGATGTTGTGGGCTGTACAAATGGGGTATTTAGTAAACACATTTTGTACATACATTAAATTGTGAGTCAAGACCTTTCTCAGAATATGAGTACCAGACATTGCATTATGGCTAATTAAGCAAATGTTTACTGTGAAAGAGCTCCAATGTTGACACATATTCAGCTATTAGCTGTCAATCCAGCCCTCAGAACTTGGGTGCATCAGTGCCATCTTTAGCTGCTGGAGCCCTCTAGCTCTGGCATAATAGGTACATGAATCGTCGTTTACTTGATGTTGTGAAAAGGAGTGGCGTCCGTCAAACTCGTCCAAAGGTAGAACTTTTTTTCCTTGATCTATTCATTCGTGTGGCTTCACCGTAATGACGTGGTGTATTCGAAGCACTTTCGGTAAGGTTTGAGAGAGGACATTGCCATTATTGCTTAAAGACAACTTGATATTATGCAATGTCATAGGTTCCATTGATCGCAGTCAATGAGGAATAAAAATGCCGGTCTGCGTGAAATGGACAAATTTCGGTCACAGTCCCCGAAGTACTGCAATGGCACGATGTTATCCATATCTAATGAACGCACTACCTTTCCTCGCACAAGGAAAGCTCAATAAGCTTCAGGCAGAAACAGCCCTGACATATCTTTTTATTCTTCCTCAGAAAGTTTAGCTCAGTCTAGACCTTTTCTTGCACGCTTGGCAGTCCACGTTGCATCCACTAATCATGATCCTGTTAGGTGACGCCAACCTTTACTACGACTTAGCCTCAGCTCTCCTTAGGCTACATTCAGTCGCAGATCCAGTATCCTCGCCTCTAAGTATGTCTGAGGAGGCTCTTTCTCTGGATCTTCTGACAAAGCAATGTAGCTTGCTCGGGACCTCTGGCGTGTTGTTAACAAAATGGAGCACTCACTTCAGCACTAGGCGTTCTGCGAGCGCAGCAAGCTTTGCCAAAGTCGTAGCAATCAGTAAACAACAAATCAGCGAATTCGCTGCTTCTCCTCTAAGCATTTATTCCTCCAAGACGTTCTCCCAATGGAAGAGCACCAGCTGTCTTCATGCAGACCAGAGTTCCTCACACAAGCGTTTGCGTTGGTGGCAGTAAGAGGCAAAACAGTTTGTGCAGAGAAAACTAGAGAAATTTGTTAGGCGAAAGCGTGGACTGTCAAGAGAGACACAGCATACAAATAAGAACCAACAGACCCAATTAACAGCCAAGTAGCTGCGTTAATATTTTAGGAAATAATGTCTGTTCTCAAAGAGAAAACTAAGACATGCGCGATGATCGTGACGACTGCGATGCAGTGCGATATTTGAACGCGACAAGAACGTGGCGGAGGACTCGACGGTAGGCGAAGCATTGGGAGGACCGAGAATAGGGAATACATAACTGCGCTCTGTGATTGCAAGACGACCAGAATGCATGTCTGCGATATTCACGGTGGTTAGTATCCCAGCTCACCGGGTTTCGTTTTTGCTGTTTCTCACAAGACGGAGTGGGCGTGGCCTTGTGTCACGATGCATTCTTCATCGACAATTACTCATACATGAATAACAACAATTTCTGTTGTTTGACGTCCCTAAAACACGCTATGGTTGTGAGGGACGCTGTAGTCGAGGGATCAGTAGGCTTCAGCTAACTGAGGTTCTTTAACGTCCACCGACGTCGCATAGTACACAAGCTTCAACATTTGGCGTCCATTTAAATGCAGCAGTCGCAGCCCAGAATCAATCTCACGACCTTCAGGTTAACAGCTGAGTGCAGCGAATCGTTCACCGTGGCGGGCTTTCTAGAAAAAAAAACATCGCACAATTTGAACATAGAGTACCCGCGCGCTGCCACTATGGAGCGCATATTTGTTAGCCACAGAGAGCCTGGTGCTTTTCCGCGAGTGTAAAACTCTTATGGGTGCTTAGATTAGATGGCAATACCGAATGTCGTCAGCTCAAAGGTGAACTGCGTGTTTTCATTACTACTCTTTGCGGTTTATTCAGCACGTAACGTCCTCACCGGCCGTTCCTTCTTGACGTTTCGCAACTGCCGCCCAGGTGTAGCTGTAACCCCGCATGGACTTTTTTTTTTCGAGTTCACTACCGGCGCTCGAGTAGTCTGTTCGCGCAATTGAGAGATTTCACTGCACTATGAAATTCTTTTGACGTATGTATCCGATGTTTCACCACCTGTGCTATGTATTTGTACGCTGTGTTCCCTCCCTCCACTGTAATGCCCACAGTCACTCTAGGTAATGAGGTTAATGAAGTATTACATAAGTAATATAAGTATGCATAAGTCTCTTTTAGAGGCATTACTAAAGGCATAATTAAAATCCATTCATAACTGACGAATTTCCCACACCCGCAGTAACTTGTGAGAAAAGGGCATGGTTACATGGAATAGCAACCTTTCTTTTCTGCAGCAAAACTTGCCCTGAAATTAATGAACTAACTTTACAGCGTCACGACGTATCGTATTCTTCACTACTTGCTGGCATGGGCGAGCTACAGTGTTGATTCGCGACTCACTGGGCGACACTACTTCTTTACGAACACTAGCGCATATCCCTTACAGTTTGCCAACCATATACACCTCTGAGGCTGAAGCATGATCGCACCTTTGTGGTCAAAATCCACGCTAGTACGACCACTTCATTTAAAACAAGAAAAAAAAAATCAAATCAATACAAGCCAGCAGCGGACTGCATAATGTGAAATCGCCACTGGTGTCCACTTACTGGTGGCCTTCGTTTGATCACTTCTGAGAAATGCACGTCCTCGGTTGTCCCTACGCAACGCACAGGGTTACGTCAAATGTTGAGGATTTACGCAAGCCGGCATTTAATAATTAGGTAGCAAAAAAACGACTAAACTGAAAACAAATGTGATATAAGCGGAGTACGCATCAGACGATAGGCTGTCACCGGGAAAAACGTAATCCATAGGAGAGACTGCACACGGAGCTGACACAATCTTATTTGCCCTAGGTTTTCCCGTGGGATATTGAAATTATAGCCAAATAATTATGTGTCTCGTGATCGGAGCGTAATATGTGTAAATTAGCCACTGTAGCATAAATTTTGTACCCTGCACAACGGTTCTTCCAGGCACACCTTCACGCGCTTCTCCTTAGCAGCGTTGTGAATTTTACGTATATGCAGCGCTCAGGGAATGTAACGCCATATATACTCGAAGCACGCGTGTGCCGATGCTTTCTGCATCATCACTTTGCCAGGGATGCGCCGAGCTGATTCACTGCGGTATAAAATGAAACGGAAAGGCTTTACGAGGCATTGTGGTTTAGTTCGGTCCCCCACTGATCACCCAGCGAACTAGCACGAAATGCGCCGGCCATCATGCGGTCCGAGTACCGAGGTTCAATCTCTGAGCGCTGTAAATGCGCTGTACAGTAAACCTCACAACACAGAAACAGAAAAAAAAATCGGAAACAACTGAGAAACAGAAGTGGGACTCGCCAATTCGTGCATGTTGTACTGGGCTGTGCCCATATTATGAGCACCAGCCTGCCTGGAATGGTGAAGCAGGTTCATTGTTCGTGGAGCGGCAAGATCCGTCGCGCTCACATTGCGGAGCATTGCATTGACCTCGCAATACACCTTTCATGTCCACTGGCGAGAACATATCGCCCTTCTGCGCGCGCCGAAGGACGCCGCCAACACAGTTCAAAACTGTTTTAGTCGCTTTGCAAGAAAAGTCTGCTGACGGGAATTTCGACAAGGCGCTTTCGTCCATGTGACGATGTCAATGTGAAACTTCTCTTGTCTATTCTTCCTTTCTTTTCCTTCGCGCGTGCCTATAGTGCGTTTACACGCAACCGACGGCGCTTCGGCAGCTCGGTCGCGACCATCGGTGTGCTGGCCGTATACGGACTTTGGCCGCGTATGAACGAGTGTATATAGGCAGTACTAGTCGGTTCGGAGGCCGCTTAGAAAGAGTGACATATATCTCCCTTTGTCGGGCTGCCCATAGCTGTTAAGCAATACGTCAAAGGGCGCCGCTCCTAGCCGGGCGGTTAGCCAGGACATGACTAAGTGTGTGCCACTGCGTGGCGCACAACACTTCATTTCCATTCCAGAAAAAAAAAAGATACGCAAGATGACGTGGCAGGATCGCCATATCAGGCTCCTTCAAGAAATGTGAGACATTTTGTTGATCTTATTGATCGCGTTCTGAACACACCAAGAACTCAACCTTTCGAAATTGTCGTATGATCAATCTAGCAGAGCAGTCACGAGGAAAAAATTCAGTAGCATGTTGCTTCATACCACAATATCAGAAGCCATCGCATCTGTTGAAATATTTTCTAGGAGAACACAGACTAGGCTAGTTCATTCTCTTGCTTATTAGTAACTTGTGACTATTATTGGAAATGCAGAAACTGCCATGTGCTGTGAAGTACACGATTAACTAGGCTGGCTGTGGCTCTGTCACTGGAGCACACGTAAAGCTCCTGCGTGGTTTCCAGAGGTCACTTCTAATACACCAATATCCAGATTGGCCTCTTCTATGGGGAATTTAGATAATGTAAGCAGAAATTCACCTATCTTGACATGCTGTTATTCGGAATATGCGCCCAAGTTTACGTGGGCTGCCCATTAGGTTCGAGATTGTGCTGAGACCACTGAAGCCAGCTCTTTTAGATGTCAAGAGAAAGAAATAAGTAGTCATGCAGACAGCTTCATCTTGAAGGCACGCAAAACAGATCCTATAGAGGTTTCACTTATTGGTGCCATTCCCTCAACGGGTCTCTGAACAGTACCCCTTTCCTACTGGTTCTACTGTGTCCACTAGCACTTCTGAGACTGAAGCAGCTGTGTGTCTATGCAGAGCTCCTGCACCGCTTGTTTACAGACTATAGACCTTTTCAGAGGAGGCATGGAGCGCCGCCATATTGGACTGTGCACGGCAGTAGAGAGGCTCGTGTTGTCTGTTCCGTTCCTTTTGTCTTCTTCCGTGTGCACCGTTTGACAATGAAGACCTGCAAAGTCACCACAACTGCCACCACAACCCGTCGGCAGTGCTTTTTTGCGGGGGGTCACACATATCTTGCACAACCCAGCTGGCGCTATGGCGGCGCCCATGGAGCCTTCTGTGAAAATGTATTGAACAGCCAAGCAGCATAAGTGCCCTGCAATTGCTGTTACATATTCAAAGCTAACTTTAACCTGCAGCACTTATCGAAACATCAGTGAGAAGGTTTCTGGGCCAAATTTAGGCGCTCACGTAGCCTATCTAGTCTTTTCACAGTGGTTCCTGCTAGCACATACATTCATTTGGTTTCCCCTTTCATAGGTTTGCTGCTGTGAACATATATTGGAGAGCTCTTACTCAATTTTTCTACCACTTTTGAGTGAGTAACCATGAAACTTAGGCTTCTCAAGATGGCTATATCCGTGATCAGTCTGAGACTTTGCCGCTTTCTACGTAAAGTGACAATGCCGCCTACAGAGGTTTCCCCTGAGTGCCGAAACAGCACTGCAAGTTCACCCGGTTGCAGCACCTGCAGCTAAAATCGTGCACCAGTGATTTCCTTGAGTTAGCTTCGTGTTCGCATGATGTGATCCTCGGATCGGATTTGTTATCCTCCACCAGGCCGCCACCGAATGCTCTCGCGCTCAGATGGAACTCTCTAATTGGGTTTCCACTTTTTGCCGATGATCCCGTACTTGGTGCTGACAAGCCTGTTGTGGCTGCTGACAGTGACGTTCCCCCTTGCAGTGTCGTCATTGCTGCTGTTCGCTGTGGAGCCATTTCTGACACTATGGTTCTCTTCACGCCGTCTGACGTACTTAGTCGCCGCCACCACGTGAAACTGCCATTTGCCGCCCTAACGCTTCACCATAATGCATCCGGCATAGTTGTTTCCTGCGCCACATCATGCCCTGTGACGTTGCACCGTAATGAAATACTTGGCCACCTTCAATGAGTCGCCGATGGTATTATCGTGCCTATTCACAACTCCGAGCCGAGTGCGAACCCTCACATGAACGCTTTGACACGTCTCCCTGCCACCGAAGCCATCTCCTCGGACGTATTTCTCTGTTCCAATGAGGGCGACCTCGCTCCGAATAATTCGTTCACTTATTATACCCTCGGGGCCAAAAACAACGCATTACAGAGGGGAGTGGGCTAGTTTGCGACATTGACATATATGATTCAGTAGGTACACAAATAAGTAACAAAAATGTGGTTGATCCCTCTGTCATATCTGTATAACACGAAAGTGAAACCTGTCTTCGCGAAGTTGTGGAATGCATAAGCGGCAATCTGGCGAATCGAGGGGAGGGAGATGGCTTGGGTACTGTGAACACGTGAACACGTTAAATCTAGGAATCAGCAGCACGTCGACACGGCACAAGGACTCTAGAGAGTTGTACACGAGAGAAAGCTTCAGAGAGACTCACATTACTCTGGAAGCACTGCAGTGCACGCACCAGAGCCTTGCGCAAGCCTGCCACAAACGAAGATCGTCCGCAAATGGTGATGCCTTGAATGAGAAACAGAACAGGGATGTCAGCGGGTCATTTTGCGAAAACACAGCCCACTGCAACGTGTCTGACAAAAACACTCTGGTCTCAAGAAATGGTTATTTTTCTGGGATGAACCAAGCGATGATGTCGCGTGACAATGTAGAATCACGCGGCCAGGCAAGCCACACACACACACACACACACACACACACACACATATATATATATATATATATATATATATATATATAGCCATTCATCCTAGCCCGTGGCTGATCATAACGGCACACGAGGTATATTCAAAAAGGTGGTGGGCAACTCTCTTTTACTGGGCTAAAGCCATAACGTCTCGAGTTTCCTGGTAGACACTAGATATTCCTGATGCTGCAGAGGCCCGTACTTAATAATATGGAAATTAGTGTCATTTCTGGGAACAGCACAAGAAACTTGCAACAAGAGGGAAGAGTAGACTTACTTGCTATCTTTGTAGAGCTTAAGGAACTAATGTAAAAACAGATCACATATGCTATGTTTTATAGTAATAGCCCTACATAAATGCTTTCTTTTAAAAAAGAAACATCACCCTAGCCCAAGTTTGTCGCGTGTATATTGGTAAGGTGGAAGCGTTCAGAATTTCACAACACAAAAAGAAACGCGTCCACGATGCACTAAGCAGATATCGTGGCACATTTCTCTAGATGGGCCTCCATTAATATTCCGCTGCTCACATTAATGACAAATTGTGCGGACATCACAGCTCCGCAACGAAGCAGAGGAGCAAACTACATATAGCCTTATTTATTTTCCTTTGAGGGAGAACTAAAGCATTCGCGACCCACGTACTTATCGCAGCTCTGTGGGCAGAAGCTTCGATGGCGCACATATTTATGCTAATGACCTCATAGTACGACGAAGTGAAACAGCACGCTGCGGAAAGAGTATAGAGCAGGGTATGCAGCAACAAGAAGCATATCGTAAACTGCAGCCCACCGCCACACCAGCCGCCATCATTGAACGCAGTTGGCAACGTGCGGTCACAAAGTTTGCATTCAACGGAAAAGGCACGTTGCAGGCAGTAAGCGCCTCCCTGTGTTCGCTCATGCAATGCTCGTAAATTTTGCTCCGCAAATATGCACGCCCACGCAATGACCCAAATAATGCGGCACGCATGCCTGTAATTTCAGTGCACGGTACACTCTTCCTTGAATGCTTGTCTGATTCATGGAGTCCGCATACGCTCGTCTGAGAATCGTTTTATGTAATTATTACTTGTCCCAGCAGGCTCGGTCAAGCAAAAGCCGGAAAATAAAGCTTTGGAGAAAACAGCGATTCTTTATGGTTTATAAAGAGCGATGCCCGGAATCTTGGATTGCGTTCAACATTCTCACGCATTTTTTTTTCTTTATTGATGTGACGTACCAGGCAGCATGAACAGGTCGCTGGGCATTATCTCGTCTTCTATACTTGTGAACAATATTACTCGTATTTCTGACTCCGTGGATGCCGAAACAGAAGTGTCCAATCAGCAGATTCGCTAGACCGTAAGAGCTTGAGAGAGCTCCCACGCACATGACTCTGGCCAGCAATGAACGAAAAGCAAATAATGTTCCTTCACCATTACCATGGGTACGCGCGACCTCATGACCTTTCGCGGAGCCATAGCGTTCTCAATGCTGCCAAAACGTATCTTCCTTCTATCTTGATAAAGTACGACGAATAATGAAGGCAATATTTGCATTACTCGACGCATATTCGACAAGACTACGCCGCGTGACCATGGGCGTGCCTCACGATTGAATGATTGCTGGAGTTTCATGTAACAAAAGTGCGATATGATTGAGGGAAACACCGTGGTAGAGGGCTCCGGATGTGTCGAGCACCTGGGGTTCATTAACGTGCACTGACACCACGCAGTACAGGGGCCTCAACATTTCGCCTCCATGGAAATGCAGCTGCCGCGGTGGGCATTTGATCGCGCGACCTTCTGTTCGGCAGCCGATTGCTACAACCACTAGATTACCGTGGCGTGTGTGCCTCGTGGCGAACGTTGAAAAAGTGTCGACGGCTAGCGTTGCGATTACTGAAGCACTCGCGCGTTCCCTTCAACATGCAGGCTACGTGGGTGAGTGAGTGAGTGATTCACCTGAGAGAGAGGGGGGGGGGGGGGTAAAAAAAGTCAGGCAGGCTAAGCAATGTCGCGTCTGGCTTGCTACCCTGCGCTGGGAAAAGGGACAACGGAATCGAGTAGAATGCAAAATAGAAGGAGATAGGCAGAAGAGCAGTAATGACGTGCAAATTTGCACAAACGCATTGTGTACAGGCGTTCGCCCAGACCTGCTAATTCAAGACTTGCTAATTCAATACTGTCGTAGAATTGTTGTACTTCATCATCTTATGATTGGAGCGTATCTCCGTTTCTGGTCTATACAGCTGATTTATTTTATAACGGCGCAGACTACTCTTTCCCTGATAATACCTACGATGCTACGTGTGATGTATTTTCTGACTAGAAACCTTGCCCCATACTCTTTATTTTCCGGCGGCCCTCTGCAGCGTGGCACGTCCGTTTTTAATAGTCTATTTGTTTCTCTTGTCCTCCTAAGTTTACTAAGGCATAGATATACCATCTAACACGTAGTTTCTCGAGTAGTTCTGTTAGCCTAGCCTCGCTTGAAAGGGACCGCGTGTTGAACGTAGCCGGGATCAGGTTATAGTAGCGGCCCCTCCGGATCCAGTGATTATTAACACCCATGGCTACTCCCCAGAGCTGAGCGCCGCCTTGGTCTGGTGTTCCGCAGCCGCTGGAGTATGAGGGCCAGAGATGCATTGCAGACATCGTTTGGGACAAGGTGGCCTCTTTCTGCAAAAGGGAGGCAAGTTCTTGTTCTGGAGCAGGCGTGAGTCGTAGGCGGCTGAAGACGGTTGAGCAGTTCAGGTACCCGTCCTGTCCGGACTCCGTTCTCCAGAGGAACGATGGGGTACATTTGGCATTGACTCAACGGGATATACCGGAGGTGCTTTCGCAAAAAGTATGCAGAATTATCCCGGAATACCGATACAAGAATACAGAAAGTATAATGAATTTTCGTTTATTCATGTCCAGCGTAATATTTTAAACATTGTTGCAGATTATTGAAACTTGCAAGTCAAGCATATCGCTTAAATCACCAACAAATATCCACCACTTCAAGAAGGTAAAAGCAATACCTGTTTTGCACTGAAGCTTCTTGAGATAACTCCACGAAAACAAGAAACAATTCTCAAAGCTTATAGATAGCGTCGGTTGGACCTCAACACAAGACGTCCGAACAAAAAGACCTTATCTACTGCTGTAGATAACATTCGTATTAAATGGAATAAACACCATCTTCAGAGCAGAGCTCTGCAGCGTGGCGAGACCTTCCCTCGGGCCATCTAGGTACCGACGCACGTCCACTTGCATTTGTGTCTTTTCTGGCCGGTTGAAAGCGCCCACTCTTGAAACTCATAAAGACTGGCGTGGGAACTTAACATCGCTTAACGAAATAATCATTCTCTTGGCCCTTCAAACACGTGAACTTATTTTCAACAAAGAGAGTAACGAGATACCCGTGCGCGGCACAGTATTGAGCTGCAGTCCTTGCATCTTAAAAGTAGTCGGCAGCAGCGGCAGCACGGCGAACGCGCGACTGATTGCAACTCTGCTTTTTCGCAGATGGTGACACAAGATCTGTGCTTGGGCGGAATTTTCCAAAGTTTCCCTGGCTGCACAGAGGCTACACAACGCCACGGACTGTTCATCGACTGACGCTTCGGCGTGGCGCTGCGGACTGTTCTGCAGAACAGATATAGCCTGGACGCTCCGTGGATCTTCGTAGTCGGCAGCAGCGGCAGCACGGCGAACGCGCGACTGATTGCAACTCTGCTATTTCGCAGGTTGGTAGTTCGTTGAATAGCGCTACTTAAAAGATTGTTTTTGCTACTGCTGCTGCCACCGCTATAATAGTTGCTTTTGTGATAGTTAAGCATTTTTCTAAATTCAGCAATGTCGACGAAAGATGTTTGTGCTTCCTGTGAAAGTGGTTTTGATTCCCGGGACCAGTCGGTTCGGAACATGCTCCAGCCCTACAGAAAAACAATACAGAAGCAAAAGCGTAGCAGTCAGACAGAAATGTGCGTGTCCTACGTGTAAGGCGGCAAAGAACAACGATGGTGTTCAAAGCGACACGGCTGTCAGGAATGAAACTGCTGAAGTCAGATTACTTTTGTGTACCATAAACCAGAAACTGGACGGATTGATGCCACTGAAAGAGAATGTGTTAAATATTGAAAGAGCAGTTCAGATGATGTCAGAAAATATGACGAGCTTCTGAATCGGTTAGAGAACCAGGAAAAACAGACTAAGGAAATGCAGGAAAAAGTGGATGCCATTGAAGTGCAGTGTAAGATGAATGCTGATGAGAAAAAGGCTCTGCAGGTGGAGCTGAATGATCTTGAGTGGCGGAACAGAAAGCTAAATTTGGAGTTCCATGGAATCCAAGTGACTGAAAGCGAAAACCTGCTGCAAAAAGCAAACAACTTGGCTGATGTGATGAATGTGCCAAAACTTTCAGAAATGGAGGTTGCTGCCATTCATCGTCTGCCAGCGAAGCCGGGGAAAATTCCCAGTATAATCGTGAGGTATGTGAGACAACAGTTAGGGATCAGTGGCTAGAAAAGCGGCATAAATTGAAGGAAGAAGGTGCTCGTGTGATTGTGCCGGAAAATCTAACTAGCTACAACCGGCAGCTGCTTAATGCCGCGAAAGACTGGGTAAAGGAAAACGGCTTTCAATATGCGTGGCACAGAAACGGAAAGGTCTTCGTGCGCAAGACAAATGGCGAACGTGCCATCGTCGTACGTAACACGAACGACTTTCCCGTATAATGTCGCACCGGTCATCTGTGAACACTTGTCATTTTATTTAACATGGATAAAACACAAAAGTATGTGTTTCTCTCGCAAGAATTAAACGTTATCGGTTCCTCTGAACATAAAGGATCTTTAAAATGTTTGCATCTAAATGTTCGTTCCCTTAAGAATAAGCAAGCTGACTTTCAGCTTCTTATGGATGGATTTTCATTCTCGTTCGACGTCTTATTCCCTACTGAAACATGGGGCAAAGATAAGGATGACTGTGGTGGTTCGTGGGCCCAGGACTCAGACACAGACAGCTCAATCACAGACAAGGAAACATTTATCGACAGGACAAGACAGCACATATACTCTCAATGGACAAACAATACAAACAAGACACTCTGTTCCCTAATCTCACGAAACTAAACGGCGCGTTCTGCCTGACGTGACGTCAGAGGTCCGCCAGCACCACTCACAATACCGTGGATCTTCAAGGCGGCGCACGCTTGCATCAGAAGAGGAGGCACGAAGAGTCGTGCGCGGACACAAGCAGATCCCGAGGTACCCGCTCACGAGAGTGTCGGGGTAGAATGCATATCTGACGTGGCACCAAGGCCACGCCCTCAGCAACACTTGCGCCAGACGGCAACGCGGCACCGTGACCACGCTCTCAGCACGCGGTTGTGCGGCACTGGAACTTGCGCGGCACCGTGACCACGCTCTCGGCAGGTGGTTGTGCCGGACTCGAACCTGCGTGGCACCGTGACCACGGTCGGTAGATGGTCCCGGCCACACCACTGCTCCAGCCGCTCGTACTGGCCCGCTCGCTCGTCCACCGCAGGAACAGCCAGCAAGGTCCAGGACACCTGCCACAGGAGAACGCCCGGTACGTCCCGGCTGGTCTGGTGGCACCAGCTCGGTGCGTCTGTTCCCCTGGGTCGAACGTGCCACCGCTCGGCCGCTGGTAACGCTCGATCCACGTCGGCGTTCCGAAGCACCGAAAGGCACGCGCTTCACGTTCCGCTCGCCCAAGCGTGCGCACTTCGTCGTTGTCTTGTGCGCCGAAGACACTCTCCCACTACATTTCCACCACAATTGGCGAGCCACCACTATTGGCGAGCCTACTGCCAGGATGGCTTAGTAAGATCTAAAGCCATTGCTCAGACACAGCCTGAGTCATGGAGAAGGAGAAACTTATCGAACTTGGGCGACAGTTAGGATTAGAGAAAGATGCGCTTAGAGATTGGGTGGAGCGAGAATGCGCTCAAGCTCGCGAAGAACAGGCGAAAGAACGCGAATTCGCGAAAGAAAATGCAGAGTGGCAGCAGCAGCTACTAGAACAACATCTGAAGATTCTGGAGCTCAAGCTTCAGCTTCAGGAGAGTGGAAGCAGGCTACAGTCAAGTGCGACTGATGAAAAACGATTGTATAGCGGGAGTGCATGGGAATCACGGCATGTTTTAGAAAAGTTGGCAAGGCGCATTGGTCTTCAGGGTGAAGAACTGAAGGATTGGGTCGAAGAACGCTTGGCGGCAGAACTAGAGAAGGAACAAGAGCAGATGGAGTACGAAAGGCAGATGAAAGAGAAAGAAAATCAAACGATAAAGAAAGATAAGGAACTAGAGCAACTGAATAAGGGAACGCTTGATCTAAATCTTCAGGTGGTCGAGGCTCAAAATACAAACTTCGAAATACAGAGACGCGAACCGTCGTCGGGAGGGAGCTCCAATGAGCCGGTGCTGGAGGATGTCTCCAGGAGCATTCCATATGTGAGTGAACATTTCTTGAGTGGCGACCATGTAGATCGCCGTGGCATTTCGCCAGTGTTAGAGTTAAGTGCTAGAACAGATGATGTTGGGCTGGTAGGCAGCCGAGGAACTAACCGTAGTTCGCATGTGCTCAATGGAGCGGATTGTACCTCCGAGAGTAAGGAACATGTAAGTTCGATGGAGGGTCAGCTTTCTTGCAAAACCTCTGGAATCCCAAACACCATTGCGGAGGTTGAAGAATATCTAGACCATGACTGGCAACACCATGCAGAAACCTCCAAGGCGTTTGCCGCCCAGTGTTCAGATATGCCCCTGGACGCGGTTAGGAATGTCACTGGCATGGTCCAGAAACAATTGAGTGATCCTCTCCTAAATAGTGGGACGATAACATCCCACAACATGGATGTGATGTGTTCGAGAGTACCCGGACAGAATGATCAAGAATTCATTAAGGCGGGCACTATAGAGCCAGCAGTATGCGACAGCGTAAGCGGGCAGAATGACCTTAACAGAATGGTCGACAGTGTGTATCAATACACCACAAGGTCTGTTGAAGGCAAGCAGGAGTCATCTAGCGCTGCAAGGGAAAAGGAACAGGCGACTGTTCGAACGTTCGCTAGAGAAAGTCAGAACCGGCGTACAGAAGAAGGGACGCCTGAGCTGTGCTCGATGAACGACACCTCAAATGGTGCCTCAGTGTTTCTACGGGGCTTTCCCAGCATGAGCGCTCGTGCGCATTCTGATGCATTCAGGAGGCTGGGGAGTAATTCTGCTGATGTGTCGCAGGCGTTACGACGTATGCTATGCGTTGCCATAGGCCGAGGGCGCTTCCGAACGCGTGTCGCTTTGCGCGAGAGCAATCTCGTGCTGATTAGCAGTCGCGACACCTATGGATGGAGAAACCTCCAAGCGTCCCCGATGCTACTCGCGGAGCATATGAAAAGTGTGCGCCTTGTTTGGGACGCTATCACGTGACGGCGCTATAATAACTGGACGCTCTTTTGGTGTTGACTTCTGGACTGGTGCATGGACATTTTGTGTGCATAGCCGTGTAACTGTGAAAGGTTTTTACTCTCTTTAACTAAGCGCAAAGTTTCCTGTGGTGTATTTCCGGTTATATTGGACAAAGCTGCTACTGATTGTATGATTCGTGCAGCATTTACTGAGCACTGACTTATTGCCGTTGTATACACACCTTAATCATGTTTTCATCATTATGTAGTTGTTTTTGCATTTGTGGACCTTTGCGTTGTTGTTGAACTATTGTCTTGTGTATGGGGACTTCCGTGTTGTGTGTATACAACGTACTGAAGGTGGGGGGAAATGTAGTGGGAGAGTGTCTTCGGCGCACAAGAAGCGAAGAAGATGAAGAGTGCGCGCTTGAGCACGCGCAACGTGATCCGCGTGGCTTCGGTGCTTTGGAACGCCGACGGCGGATCGAGCGTACCAGCGACCGAGCGGTGGCACGTTCGGCCCAGGGGAACAGACGCACCGAGCTGGTGCCACCAGACCAGCCGGGACGTACCGGGCGTTCTCCTGTGGCAGGTGTCCTGGACCTTGCTGGCTGTTCCTGCGGTGGACGAGCGAGCGGGCCAGTACGAGCGGCTGGAGCAGTGGTGTGGCCGGGACCACCTACCGACCGTGGTCACGGTGCCACGCAGGTTCGAGTCCGGCACAACCACCTGCCGAGAGCGTGGTCACGGTGCCGCGCAAGTTCCAGTGCCGCACAACCGCGTGCTGAGAGCGTGGTCACGGTGCCGCGTTGCCGTCTGGCGCAAGTGTTGCTGAGGGCGTGGCCTTGGTGCCACGTCAGATATGCATTCTACCCCGACACTCTCGTGAGCGGGTACCTCGGGATCTGCTTGTGTCCGCGCACGACTCTTCGTGCCTCCTCTTCTGATGCAAGCGTGCGCCGCCTTGAAGATCCACGGTATTGTGAGTGGTGCTGGCGGACCTCTGACGTCACGTCAGGCAGAACGCGCCGTTTAGTTCCGTGAGATTAGGGAACAGAGTGTCTTGTTTGTATTGTTTGTCCATTGAGAGTATATGTGCTGTCTTGTCCTGTCGATAAATGTTTCCTTGTCTGTGATTGAGCTGTCTGTGTCTGAGTCCTGGGCCCACGAACCACCACAATGACGCACCCTCTTTGATTTGCTATCAGTCATTTCGTTTAAACCGCCCATTGCGCCGTGGGGGTGGTGTTATGCTATTACTGAAAGTAGATATGCATTGTGAACTGATCCCTGATTTTTATGTTACATGCGATGACTTCGAAATTCTTACTGCTCGCGTAGGTAAATATCTATTTTCAGTGTGTTATAGGCCACCAAACAGAAACCCTGATATCTTTTTTTGTTTTGCTCCTATGAAAAACTTTTGCATTTTTCGTCGGAAAACATGTATAATTTGGTATCAGCAGGAGACTTCAACATAGACATGTTAGGTCAACCTACGTCACAGCAAGCCATGAACACGCTGATTCTCTCAAATGGCTTCGATAGTGTTATTTCTTCACCGACTAGAATTACAGAAAATAGTGCAACTTTATTAGATTTGTTCGTTACAAATATAAACCGGAACACCACCTTTACAGCAGTGCTGTCCGATGATATCAGCGATACCTTCCTATATTTCTTTCCATAAAAAAATTTAGTTCGCGAGCATGTCGGAAACAGACGGTTACCGTTCAAGATATATCTGAGTCTCGCCTTGAAAGCTTTAGAAGTGAGTTGCTTAATAGTAACTTGGACCAGATTATTTCGATAAAAAGCGTAGAACAAGCGTACAATAAATTTTTAGAAAGAATTACAAACATTTACAAACGCCATTTCCGAGAAAAACAAATTCGTTTGAATAAAAAAACCCGTAAACAATGGATGACCCCTGATCTGCTAAATAAAATTAAACGTAAAATGAACCCTACCATAGTTTATTGTAACTAGGAACTTTACCATTCAAAAAGAATGTAAGGTGTACAGAAATCGTTTAAATAAAGAAATTAGAAAACGCAGATCGCAATACATACACAGAGAAATAGAAACTAGCGCAGATAACCCTCATGCCTTGTGGAAAAAAACTGAACTTGTTTCTTAACAGGAATACGCCCCGCCCGAGTGTTCAAAACATCACATTCAACGGGCGCAACAGATCAGGAGTCGAACTTTCAAATACTTTCAATGAATACCTAGTGAACAATGCATATGATGTGACGTCTACTGAGTTTATTCAATTTCTTCCTGATTCAAATTCATCCTCTATGTTTTTAAAGCCTGTTTCAGAACAAGATGTTTATTCAGTATTTTCGCAACTTAAAAATATCTCCTCTCGTGATATTGATGGCATAAAAATCAGTCCTATCAAATATGTGCTGGATATACTTGTGCCTTGTATTACTCATATATTTAATCTTTGTCGATCGCAGTCTACCCCGAAAGAAGGCATATAGCGAAAGTTAGTGTTTTGTTTAAAAAAGGTGACAGAATGACTTAAGAAACTACAGGCCCATATCTCTTGCATCTGTATTTCCAAAAGATTAGAAAAGCCTCTGCACCGTCAGCTATACTAATTCTTCGAAAATCGCAATGTAATCTCACCTACTAAGTTTGGTTTTAGAAAACACCTGTCCACAGAAATGGCATTACTGGAACAAAAGGAATTCATTTTGTCTCAATTTGAAAAAAGCATGTCGTCTTCGGATTGTACGTGGACTTTAGCAAAGCTTACGATAACATTCAGCACTCTACGTTATTTGAAAAGCTACACTGCTATGGAATTCGTGGTCATGCGTTGGACTTGCTTGAAGGTTATTTGAAACACCGGAAACAGGTAGTTGAAATAAATCGTAACTGCTCGACGTTAAAACCAATAACTAAAGGTGTGCCATAGGGAAGCATCCTTGGTCCTCTTCTGTTCATTGTTTTTATAATGATTTAATACGCATTTATCCTTATGCTATGTATGTTCTATATGCTGATTATGTCAGCATATTTATTTCTGCTGCAAACAGCGAACTACTTCAGCAAGAGATGAACCAGATTCTTGCACAACTAAATATATGGTCATGTTCCAATAATTTAGGTATAAACACAAGTAAAACAAAGGTAGTACTATTCAGACCAAAGAACAAACCGGCAAACGACAATTTACATCTTGTGTACGGTGATACCGAAATAGAGTTAGTAAATCATATAGATATTCTAGGAGTTACATTTTCATGTAATATGCTTTGGAACGAACATATCAACGGCGTGTTGGAACAATTATCGCGCGTTGTGGGCATGGTACACCGTTGCAAAGCAGTGTTACCATATAATGTAAACTTTTGCTGTATAAATCACTCTTTTATTCACACCTCACCTATTGTTTTTTGTTATGGGGCACTACAACTTGCACAAACCTACAAAAGTTATACTTGATGCAGAAGAAATACATAAGAATACTTTCTAATTTGCCCTATGATGCCTACACGCGCGGCTCGTTTGAGTAGGCTGGAATATTACCCGTTCATAAACCTATATGCATTTTAAATTGACTGTAGCAATCAGACACGACGTCAAAAAAAATAGGACATTTCTTATACTGACCTTTCCAACCTACAGCAAAATGTTACATCGCTTGGTACACGAAATAAAGACACGTGGAAAGTAAAAGCACCCAGAACAAATTACGCAGAAGGTAAACTATCGTACATTCTTCCCAAACTACTTAATAAATATGTGAAAGCCTGTGTTGATCCCTACAAGTGTACACTGCCTAAACTACGTGAGCTCCATATGTTAGGAATCTAAGTTGCGTTACTGCTATGTATCTTTCTTTTTTTGTTTGACTAAAGTGTGCTATGCTTCTTTTTTAAAGACGATAGTCTTTCTTGGGATACTTCAACGCAGAAATTTGGACTGTCTGTGTGTGTGTGTGTGTCTGTCCTGCTGCGAAAGGTGAACCCCTTCCTCAACGACCACCCAGCTTGAACTGGTAGCTACGTTCATACTTCTGAACACAGCCGACCAAAAATCAAATATACGCATATCTGAGGCGAAACGTCAATACGTAAGCATTAGATAGTGTGTTCCTTTAGTAGAAATACACAGGTGCGTAATTCTAAAGGACCCTAGTGCTTGTTAGGAGCGGACGTTTCCTACGCTTCGGTTAAAACGACACGGTGCTGCCACCTACCAGTAGCTCTGCGTACTACGCAAGCTTCTTGCGTTACCCGATATCATGGCCAGATGGCGCCCATATCTCACGCAGCGCTGGCGCTGCCTCCATTTCATCAATGCCAGCCACATGCGGCCGATTCAACGTAGACGGGGCGCTGTCTGAGGCAAGGCAAAAACATAAATGGCCGTTTGTTGACATAGAACACACCCTGCATGACATGCCCACACAACGCAGGGAAAAGACCGACGAGCAGATTGCAGCGGAGAAGCGCCGGCGTGCCGATGCCCGTCGTCGCAAGCGTGCCAGGAAACGCCCGAAGCTCGTGCCGAACCGCAGATGAACCGGGTCTCATGTTGCACGGCCGGTAGAAGACTATCGTCTTTCGACGACATTTGCAGCGAAGCACGGAGACACGCGGCCAATTTTTTGTTAATACATGCCACTGCTGTATGTACTACGCAAACGTAGCTGCGGGCTCTTGTCAAGCTGCCTCTACAAAGAGGAGCTTTTAACCGCAGCTTTCCTGTCAGTGAACTGATGAAAATAAAGATTATTATTATTATTATTATTAGTAGTAGTAGTAGTAGTAGTAGTAGTATTAGTATTTATTATTATTATTTCGCTACTCAGATACAAGTACATTCTCCAAATGTGTCGCAGTAGACAAATACAGCCACTCAAAATGGTCGTTAAGGTACAATGGCGACACTCTACCTGCCCAGCCACCACTCCAAGTTATATTGGCAAGAAGACGGTGCTTGTTGATGGCGTATTATCGCACGCCACGACCCGGGCCTGCGTACCGCCAGTCGCACCTAAAGGAGCGGAGTGCTTTCTGAGGAACTTCCTCATTGCTGAAGGCAGAATTTGAAGCTCAGTCTCCCAGAATGTGATCCAATGAGTCCGCCACAGCAGCAGAGATTACAGAGCGGATAGATGACTCCAGGTGGATCTCCCACTGCGCTATCAATGATGATGATGGTGATGATTGTGGTTCGGTGAATATAGGACGCTAATTTCTGCAGCCCCATGGAAGGATCACGGCTAAGCGTCCTTGGGGTAGGGGAAAGGACTGAAAGGGGTTGGAGAGGACAGAAAAGCCGTAGTGGACGGCACCGGAAATTTTGACCACCTGGGGTTATTTAATATACACTGACCACGCACAGTACACGGGCATTTTCGCCTCCATCGAAAATGTGACCGCCGCAGCCGGGATCGAACTGGCGTTTTTGGGTGGCAGCCGAATGCCGTAACCACTATTCCACCGCGGCGGAAAAAACCGCGGAGCACGAGTTCAAAGCTGTGCGAACGCGCCTTAAGGCCCGTGCACACTGGCGGAAAAACGCACGCGGCGCGCCGCAGGCGGCAAAACGCGAGCCTCCGAGGCTGCCGCGCGGCAGGGATTCTCTTGCCGCGAGCCGATCGGTCTGTGCACGATTTTACGCGGCACGCCGCGTGCCGCCGGGGAGGAGACCAATCAGAGCGTCCCCGTCCGTGACGTACGTGCTCCATCGCGGAGTCATGCGGACCCGCCCGGAGGCTCGTTTCGTACCGTACGGTGGCTCGCTTGCTGTTCTCGCGCCAGTTCGCTCAGATGAGGCGGGATTTCGCGGCGCTGCCGCCGCGGTTCGCCGCGAACTGTGTGGCCGTGTCGCCGCCGAAGCGTTTTTCCGCCGGCGGCGCGCCGCGCGCGTTTTTCCGCCAGTGTGCACGGGCCTTTATGCCCTTTCTTATCGCTTGTATCCCTCTGCCTTGAAGCACGCGCGGAGTTCTTTGGGAGTGCCTGGAATGATGCCGCCATCTAGGAGATGCCAAGTAAAGTACCATACGCTCGTGCGGATTCGCTGTCCTGGGTGGCGCACTGCTCCAGGCAGGTTCCAAGTGCGCGTCGAAGTGCGCGCGCGGAGAGTCCTTGCCGGTCCCC
>JABSTT010002832.1:0-34345 GCA_013339685.2 Hyalomma asiaticum
CCTTACGCCAAGCCTGAAAAATATCCACTTACGCATTAATCACGAGAACGCAAAAATGTTAGTGTTTTTACTGTCGTTTCGACCTTCTGAGACTATTTTTAATGAGCTCATGTAATTCATATTACTTATTTACCAAATTTTAAACTGTTGTTTAAAACTAAAAATGCCAAATTTTGAAGTTGCAGAGCATGTGAGCTAGCCTATAGGCTAGCTCTGCACATGCTCTGCACGTACTCTATAAGCTAGCTCGCCTTATCCGTATACGGATAATGTACTTTCATAGTAATAGAAGCAGTGGTTTTAATTTTTGTGGGATTGCAAGAAAACGTGCGAAGTTTGAAAGAGGGCCACATTACTAGACGCTCACATGCCATGAAATTGGCACACTGAAATGTGCTGCAGGACATAATGACCGATGGTGCGCGGAGACCGCAGGCACAAACAGCTAATGTCACGGCATGCAAGCGAGTGGTACTTTTTTAAATCTCACGCACCTTCTTAGAATCCAGGGAAAATTAAAAGAACTGCACTTATTAGTATGAAAGTATATTACCCGGGTACTGATTGACATGCTCTACAACTTGTCCATTGAACATTTTGCGTTTAAGGAACAATTTCAAAGTTTGTCAATTATTAAAAATTATCTAAGTTCGTCGAAAATTCTCTGAGATGGCCAAGACGTCAGTAAACTATACTAAGGCGTTTGCATGCTCGTAACGCTCTCGTGGATATCTTAAAAGCTTTCTACAAGTTCATTAAAACACCTGTATGCTTTT
The DNA here is from genome assembly GCA_013339685.2 of Hyalomma asiaticum. NCBI lineage: Eukaryota > Metazoa > Arthropoda > Arachnida > Ixodida > Ixodidae > Hyalomma > Hyalomma asiaticum. The sequence continues at coordinate 777 of JABSTT010002832.1, forward strand.
GGAAGGAAAACAACGTGGGAACTGCGTCATGCTGTAGCCGAGTTCGTGCGTCGGTTCGATCGAAACAAGAGACCGTAATGTGATAGCTACAGAGCTTGCTGCCTGGGGATGGTGTCAACTTCTCTGCTTAAGTTGTCGAACTTCCGCTGATACAAATCAACTTAGAGCAAGGGAGCCTGCGTTACAAGACGCACAGCTCTAAAACCGACACACGACATGGGCGTTTCGCTGCCTATCGTGCATATCGTACGCACAAGTGAAACGTCTTCCTAGACGACTTCTGTGGTCTTCTTGTACAGTTTACAGAGCAAGCAGCAGGCATCTTTGGCGAAATGCGAACGACACCGGCCCATACACAGCACTTTCTATGCTTTCACAGCGGCCGATTTCACGACGTCCGGGACGAGCGCCCGAACTTCTGGTGACCGCGCGCCGGAGAGCTCGAACCGCCATCCAGCAACCCAGTGGAGATCAGTGGTACAGGCCGACCAATTCGAAGGCAGCGCGATCCGCGCCACCCCGAAAACAGCAAAAAAAAGAACGAATTGCTCTTGCATGATATAAAAAGATGTCTCATAGGGTGAAGCACGCTTGTAAGACACACATAATTGTTTTTCAGCAGAGTATGTATGCTTGCGTGGGCTGGTTCTCGTATACTTGGAGAATGACAAACGCGCTGTTGGGTGTCGCTAGCGGCGTTTCTTTCACCTCATTCAGAGCAAAATTGAAAACATAATTCCTTTTCTGTGGGATGAAAGCGTGCTCGCTCTCGTAAATGTGACGCGCGATCTGCCCATTTTTACCACAATCTTTCAAAATTCTCCGAGCGGTAGACAGTCTCTTTAATTGGTACCAGCTAGGTGTATGTTGATGCTTGGCCAAACGGCCTATATAAAAGCAATCTTTAAATCTATTCGCCCTAGGCATTGATTAATTTTGATCCATGGGATTTAACGTCCCAAAAGCACGATATGTTTATGAGATACGCCGTAGAAGAGGACTTCGGAAATTTCGACCACCTGGGGTTCTTTAACATGCACCGACATCGCGCGGTACACGGGCCTCAAGATTTTACCTCCATCGAAATGCAGCCGCCGCGGCCCGGATTCTATCCCAGTACTTTCAGATCAGCAGCCGAGTGTCATAGCCACTAGATCACCGTGGCGGGCGCATTCATTGATTAATTTTCGGTATTTTGCGCCCGTGAAGGAGTATTGACGCGAGCTTTTGACATTCTCGTATTGTTGCTGTAAAAAAAGCGCTTTTATTGAGAACCCTAAATAGGCTATCGCCGTGCATCGCAAAGCAATGAATATATTTTTAATACGGCTCTCTTGAAAGGCAACTTTCGGTGTCGATTTCGAGGGAGCGATTTCCTAGTGACGTGTCAACACAGTCGCACGTACGTCCAATCACGTGGGGACAGGAGTTGGTAATGACGTCGCTGCAACTTAGTCAGCTGTGGTCAATTACACGTGGGGCACGCAAAACAACGATGATTTCACGGCCGTCCAGCGACTATGACAGCAACATCGGCGACTTTCATGATACTGTGTTCATACGTCACCATATTGTCCATTTTCTGAGGCTGGCTTGCAGATTCTGGGCGACGGAAACATTGAAATCAAACTAAAATACTTTGCGCCTGTTTCCTGGCTTCAGCGTGGGGAGAGCGAGGACAATGCATGGTTAGAAAACGAAAAATGTTCCTTTGTACCGCCGCAAAATCGTGTCAGTACTCCTTTGAACCACGATATGATTATGAGAGACGTTGTAGTGGAGGGCTCCAGAAATTTAGGCCACCAGGGGTTCTTTAACGTACACATACATCGCACAGTACACAAGGCCTGAACATTTCGCTTCCATCTAAATGCAGCCGGCGCAGCCTGAATCCGATCCCCCGACCTTCGGTTGAGCAGCCGAATGCTATAGGCACTAGACGACGGTGGCGGGGCAATGCCCTGCAATGGGTTATGAAAATCGTCATTGAAAAAATGTTGAGAAGTTATTGAGCAACGTCAACAAAGGGCATTGTAAAAATGTTGAGAAATTATTGAAAAAAATGTTGACAAGTTGTTGAAAATTGGCCATTGACTTCTCGTTGAAAAGTTATTGACAGTTGCAATATTGACAAAACATTTATTAGTTGTTGAGAAATTGTTGACTGCCGTATTTAAAAGTTGTTGATAAAATGTTGAATGACAACATTGAAAAGTCGTTGTCACATTCTTGATAAAATATTGTCGGCAAATTGTGGCTTTATTGTTGCGAAATCGTCCATTAGAAAAATTCCATATATGGCGATATCGGTACTTGGGCATATGCGGCTATATATGGCACATGCCCGTACGTGGCCGTATTTGCCCAAATCGTGATAGAAACATATGACAATGAAATACCAACACGAGGAATGCCATGCAAGACTCGATACCTATTGAGCAAACACAGCTCTGTACGGACACGTGCCATATATAGCCAGATATGCATATATGGCAATATGAGTATATCTGGCTATATATGGCAGGTGTCTGTACGGAACCGTATTTGTCCAATACATATCAAAGTGACATGGCATTCCTCGTGTTGGTCTTTCATTGCCATATATGTTTCTATCACGATTTGGGCAAATACGGCCACGTACGGGCATGTGCCCTATATAGCCGCATATGCCCAATTACTGATATCGCCATATATGGCATTTCTGTAAGGGGTGAACAGCAATCATAAAAAATTGACAAAATGTTGCAAAACGTAATATGTTGAGATCCAACGCAATGGTTTTGGGGGAAAATGCATCAATAGTAAGGCACCTTGGCATGGTTATGTCTCATTATAACTGTCTCGGAAGGTTCCGCACTTGTTCTCTCTACATTTAAATTTCTACAAAAAGCTAGACAAGCCTGCAAACTTGGTTGCACAGAGCTTTATTGCTGGGCTTAAATTACACACAAGATCCAAAGTTGTATAGAATTAAAATAAATACAATTGTATGTTGTCAAATACAAATATCTATACTGACAAAGAGTACTTCAGTCTTCTAAGTAATATTTAACATTATACAATATTAAATGGCAAAATGAAAAAAGAAAAATGTGCATCATATCAAAGTGGGATGGTAGTGTTTCAAAATAATTAAATCCATCATGCACAACAGAATAATAAATGCCACAGTATGTGTGTTTGGATGGCTAATTCAGTTTTACTGAAAGTATGTTACCTCTAAGTGAGGCTGTGAAAAATGAAATATGGCACACGTAACAGTGAACAAAAGTCCTCAAAATGTGGCTAGAAATGCATAATGCGTCAGTCCTAACCAATGGAGGAGCATTTTTTAACATATTCAGAACACTCAAGGCAATGTGGATGCAGTCAGCATACAAACTGGAGATGTGGTGGAGCACTTGGAAAATGGAAAAATGTAGTGAAACGCTCCAACCATTCAACATGTGGCACTTGGCAAATTGGTGACACAGGAGACCACCTGACACATTCATGGTGTGGTAGAGTGGCTGGTACACTATGGTAGAGCACATGGTAAAGGCCTTAGATTATCATACAACACAGGATGACAGTGCAACACAACACATGCGACACTTAATTTTCACATGTGACACTTAATTTTAACATGTTTAATTGAGATGCAAAAGCAAGCATGTACCACTACCTCAGTGCATAGCAGAGCATACGCTGCGGGAATAATGACACAGAAACATGCAGCTATGAGAGATATGTCGCAGTAAACAATTCGGTCATTCACAGCAATTAAGTCTTTTCTCGGTAATGGTACATGGCTTTGTGATGCAAATGTTACTATGGAAGATTACATGCTGTGCCTCAATTATTAGTCCGATTGATATCCTCATTATTTTACTAAGAATCGCTCAGCCGCTACTGGAGTTGGAGGCTGCGTTTCTTGCAGCTAAGTTAATCATTACGCTGCTCTTTAATATGGTTTTATACACGCGCATACCAGTCAGGCCACCCTCTGTAGCATTGCATACTGGTGGAAGGCAGGACAAAATAACTGCCTTACACTGAAAAACCCACATTGTTTTATTCAACAACTTGTCTCCTTGTGTGCCCTAGTCTTGTCTAGGCGTAAATTGTTTGCCGATGTGGGCACGACGCTCACGTTTCTACGCTTTTGTCAGTTTGTTCAGGACTGTCAGCCAAATATGTATGGTATCGCTGACATTTCCATCTTTGCATATTTATTAGCACGAAAACTTGATAAGACAAAGCAAATATAATGCACTAGAGGTCAAATTTTATTCACTTAGCATGCAAAGGAGAAAGTGAATGTGCAAAAGTGAGGAATTATTCTCACTTTACGAGCCATTACGGATCGTTGAATACAATGTTCCTTTTAAAGTAAAACACTCATTTTCTGTGACAGCCGAAGGTGCGCACTTTTGCATTCATCGACAGCTTTGAAAATTCAAGTGGAATAACAAATTTCTCTGGTGGAGAGTGAACATAGGCATTATCACAACACAAACAGCAACTTGAATTTGCATCAGCGGTAAGCCAAGTGACCAAATGCTTCCAATAACCCACGCTTCATAAGGAAGTTCAAGAAAGTTTTCGGAGTGCTGCAATAAAATTGCTAATGCATATGTACACAAAGTTTGGCCATCACAGAAGATAACTGTACTTTAAATGTAATCTTGTACTCGGTGGCACAGAAAGCTGCATTATGTATATCATCCTCACTAGAAGAGATACTTGGGCTAGCTGGTGGGAATTGATTTTGCGTGAACAGTGGTACAATACGAGGTGAAGGAAAGTGCACAACATGGCCGCTGACATCCTCACTTATTGCGCATTCGGTTTCTTCACCGTGGCTTATTTGTTTTAACGTGCAGTGGCTTCTGTATATGTTAGTGAAAAAAATTTGTCAGTCGAGCACTCAGTCACATATTATGGTGCCTACCTTCCTAAATTTTTCACAGCAGTAAAATACGTGAGAGTAAATAACAGCACTTGCGTTTTCCAACTTTTGTGGTTAATTCCTTTACTGTGTAATTAGGCATGAAACTAGTTTACTTTGGTACTCTTCACCAGCGAGCACACAAACAAGCAAGCGGTAGCCAGATGGTTCTTTAGCATGTCACTGCAAAAAATTCAGGTCCCAACTTCTTTAGATACAGTGATAAATGTAAAAGCATGAACATGTTCACTAGGCTAACTATTTCAAGCACAGCACAATGTCATCCATGGCATAATTTTGCAATTTCATCAGCATTCTTTAAGCAAATACCGCACACGTATCGTGGCAATGTAGTACATGTCAGGTTATGCACCTACAGTAGAGGGTTGTATATAGAGGGTTGCATGTTCATGTCAAGAACACATTGTTAAAGGTTTGCACCATGTGTGTGGGTGACTTGTTTTGTGCCAATGGCGTCAAGCTAAGATACTCAGACATGTCACACAAACAAGTCCAACTTGCAACTTCAGGCACACTGCAGATGCTATGATGACCGGAATGCTGGAGCCTGGAACAGGTCAAGAAGTCCATGCCACACAGCAGGAAGGTCTGGTGCAGCACGGTCTTGAACAAAGCAGTTACACGAAGCCATTAAAATTCACATAAATTTTCAGACTTCAATACTTTACAATGCAAATGTTTATCGGACGCAAAACTTTCGAAAATCTAGCCTTAGAACGTAGCCTTGAAATAAACGTTGTGGCCTTTACATCGGAAAAACATTAACCGAGTGAAAATTTTCCTAGGTTAAGTTGCAATTTAATGTTTTCGACTGCGCATGCCGCAAGATTTTGCTGTTCAGTGCACTTGTACTAACGATAACAAAAAGATGAAGTTACAGCCCTGTAAAGCCACTGTATAGTATTTAGAGCCGATTCATAATTAGTAACAGTGCAATACCACAGGAGCATAGAGAAAAGATGACGCAGAGCACTTAAAGCTTATTTCTCTCCCGAAGGCTTCACTATATATATATATATATATATATATATATATATATATATATATATAGTTAGAAACAACTTAATGAGCAAACAGACAATGAAGCCTAGGAAAGCATAGGGGAAGTTACTTGTGGTATTGTAATTGTGGAGAAAGTAGAAAGGAATTAAAGTGGACGAAAAGACAAACCTGCCTTCGGTGGGACCCGAACCCACGACCTTCGGATGTCGCGTCCGATGCTCTACCAACTGAGCTACAAAGGCGGTCGTCCCCCCGTCCACTTTATTGTGTATTTATGTACGTATTATCCTGGGAGTGTTAGGCAGCGCCACTCGTGGCCAAGGCCGCGTGTGTAGAACACACTTTCTTGCCAGGAGGCGTCACGTAGAACGTGAACTTAGATGAGATGGCTGCTGCCCAATAAGCCCTCGCATGCTACCTAAGGCACCAAGTCTGCCGCAACGCGGCCCAAGCTATGAAATAACGAAAGGGAAGGGGTCAAGGGCTCGTCCTTTATTTTGTTAGAAACAACTTAATGAGCAAACAGACAATGAAGCCTAGGAAAGCATAGGGGAAGTTACTTGTGGTATTGTAATTGTGGAGAAAGTAGAAAGGAATTAAAGTGGACGAAAAGACAAACCTTGACCCCTTCCCTTTCGTTATTTCATAGCTTGGGCCTCGTTGCGGCAGACTTGGTGCCTTAGGTAGCATGCGAGGGCTTATTGGGCAGCAGCCATCTCATCTAAGTTCACGTTCTACGTGACGCCTCCTGGGAAGAAAGTGTGTTCTACACACGCCGCCTTGGCCACGAGTGGCGCTGCCTAACACTCCCAGGATAATACGTACGTACATAAATACACAATAAAGTGGACGGGGGGACGACCGCCTTTGTAGCTCAGTTGGTAGGGCATCGGACGCGACATCCGAAGGTCGTGGGTTCGGGTCCCACCGAAGGCAGGCTTGTCTTTTCGTCCACTTTAATTCCTTTCTACTTTCTCCACAATTACAATACCACAAGCCAATGTCTGCCAGTATCCACATCTTCCGTTTAATGAGTGCAGCTGTGAATTCCCATGTTACAGGTATTTTGGTCGTATTGCCACGTTTCGATATTTCGTCAAAATTCTATGCGTCGACAACTATAGCAATATACTGTGTATCAGTAGTTCACGTGAAGAAATATATTTTTTTCCCAAGTGCACTTAAAGCCCAGAAATCGCTAAATTGGCATAAAAGTGCATTCAACGAAGTGATTTTATATGTTCGCATAAGGGAGGCAAAAGCTTTTGTGTTTTTTTTTTCTTTTCACGAAAAACTTTTCAGAATCATTGTCCCGAGTATAAAACCGCACGATGAATCTAATCAAAAGTGATAACAGTATTCACGAACACGTGCTTACTTTTAGCATGGTTTACCCAGTAGTACAATTGTGCGTAAAGAAAATATACTAGAAGTGAAAAGTCCGACGCAAGCCGAGATACTGTGAGGTTTAAACGGGAACCGCGCCTAGTGGACGAAGCATGAAAGGAAGGGGCAGGACTAACAATAGTAGAGGAAAACAACAGTTCATCAAGCACACTTCATAAACGGCCAGCGTGGTGTCTTCAAACACCGCGCTACAGTGCGCCGTGATGCGCACAGAAGAAGGCGCAGCTCCCGCTTGTTTCAAATCACCCGCCACCCGCACGCACAATACACGTTCAACTCAAGAACCACTGAAATAAAGAGTACCCACAGAACAACGTGCACAGTGCGCTAACAAAACGTTACTTACAGTGTACTGGAGGCAAAGAAAACAGTTATTGTACTTACCAGAGTACTTAGCGCGCATTTGTCAGCGATGGTCCATCGATGGTCGCTCACTCGCATATTTCAAGGCGCCGACTGCGGCGCGTAGCCGTTCGGTGGGTTCGCCACGATGTTCACTGAAGCAGCAGATTCCCGTAATAAGAAGCACCGGTAAACGGAAGAGACGCACACAGCAGAAGCAACACTCCACTTGCAAGAAAAATGCAGCTTCAACTTCTTGAAGTTTCAACGTTTCAACCGCAATGGACCCAACACGCGCGAACATGAACTGCCGGCGCTACCGGCGAGCAACAACGGTTTTATCCGCACTACTGTGGCCGCATTAACGCACGATGCTTTCTTTTACAAATACTCTTACAAGCTTGAAATCGTAAAATTGTCAATTAATACAATAATAAGAATTAAAAAGGTACGTAAGACATCAAAATGCTTTCAAAGTTTTTTTTGTTCGAACGCGAAAACAGCAATATTGCCGATCACTGAGTGAGGCGCAATGCGCGCGAAAATTGAAGGGTCTTGTGCGCGCATTTGCAAGCAACGGGGTTTTGAACAAAGAAGTCACTGTAACCATGGTGATATTATAGCCCAGGCTGTTATGGGCTTGTTGCTATGCCCTAAATTAGCAGCGATGGTGTGCGTCGCCACTGCCGGTGCCTGTAACCGCGATCGCTCACACGCACACACACACACACACACACAAAAAAAGCTTTCATGGCTGCATGGACCTAGCTCAAGAGGATCTAGTAGTGGAATGCACCTCCGACTCTCACCACATGGTTGCGCAGTTTGCGTTCTCAGCCACGACTCAGCCACGGCCAGTAGTTTCATCGATATAGACAAAGAAAAAGAGGAGGAGGGGCGATGAAAAAAAAAACATCAAAGAGGCTGCGAAGTAGGGAAATAAGACAGCGAATAAGCAAACGAGGGGACAACGAACAAAACAAGCAGAAGAAGAGGAAGCAGAGAGGAAGACTATGGAAGACGGAGAAGAGGGGGAAGAGAAGCAAGAATTGAGAAAGACTAGGTGAAATAGGATAATGAGAGAGAACGCAGCAATATCTAGCATGCGCTGCCACAGTTCTGCATCCTCTGCACGCCTTGCAGTTTTTACAGAACTACACGTCTAGTGTACTTAGATAAGTCGCTTAAGCTCCAGTCGCTTAGTCGCAAGGAAGGAAAAGAGGGAGATAATTACGTTGTAGGTGTGACGTCTGCTGCGACCATTTGATATAGAGTTCTCTGCTAAGTGTCCTCACAAGCAAAAACGAAATACCATACTGTTTCTGTTCTCAGAGGACACCCTTCTAGAATAATATTGCCAGCATAAGATCGAAAGCATGATAAATGGTAAAAGTAACAATCATCAACAATAACAATAAGAATAAAAGTAACGTTTTATCAAGAAAGTTTGAATTAGTGATAAACCAGGACAGCATATTAGGCCAGGAATTCAGACGCGTACAACGTGAGGCTTGCAGTAAAGCATGTGCAGATGATGGCATTATACACATACTCCAGCAGGAGCAGAAAATAATTTCACAATAATATTTCAACAAACTTTAGTCAATAATTTTATTATTGAAATTTCGCAACAAAAATATTGTTGACGAAATGTTGACGAAAATCAATGAATGTTGAAAAGTTGTTGACAAATTAATGTGTCAACATTACGGCAACATTTTTTCAATGAAACGTCAACAGTCATTTTCATAAGGGGAAAAGAAGAGCGAAGCTGCTGCTAGGCACGAGCCTTGGCGCGAGCTTTGGCGCAATTATCAAACGTCTACTGTGCAGACGGTTAACGATTCTTTCTGAGTGTTCTGCGCTTATAGCGAACCGGTGTAAGATTCTTACCAGTGGTTTGGCGTGGCGTAGTGTAAAGCCATGGAGCACCGACACCCACCTCAAGTGGCGTCAACCGGCGAAAGCACCCGCTCGAACATGCACCTCGCCGCAAGGGAACTTGAGCTCTTGGGCCTTCGCGTTCCCCGCCTCAAGGTGACGCCGCCTGCAGCAATACAGGTAGGCCTGTGCTGGGTGACCCGGTTTGCTGCAGCACAAGTTCTGAGGGCTCATATTTCATCTTCGCGTTATCTCGTAGCATGTGCACGCTGGCAGTTGAAAAGTCACTCTCGGTTCCGCGATTTTGGAAGTTCTCCGAGCGAACCGCGCTGCCATAAAGCAGGGAACAAGCAGCACGAAGCAGTCTCAATAGACGTTGTATTAAGGCTCCGTTTTTAGGTTGTCGTATTGGATTTTCGTGTGTCCACAAGCTGATAAATACTCTCAATATAGGCTATTGTTCTCCTTCAATTGCTTAGTTTTTCCAAAGCCATTACATATATTCGAGATAACTTAACGTGATTATCTCAACATATCGCTTTAATCCCTGGACAAACGTGCAGTACTGTGATCGAGATATACAGGGGTCAACACGCTTGCCTGGAACGCATGGACAAGAGGTGCCAACAACACAGGGCTTGGATAGGACACTTATGCGCATGCGTGGCACCCCGTGAGGCACTTGCCTTAGATTTTCTCTCATTTTTATCTGCGCGACTACGGCTGTTTCTGCCGCGTATGCCTACTATTCGCCTGTCTCAAACGATGTTTTATCTTTAGATATCGCCCTTGCAGTCCCAAGCGCCGCTGTGCAATGTTCTAGACCAGCATGCTGACCTTTGCGTGACAATTACTACCCGGCGTTCTGCCCATGGGCACAAGTACACATTCCTTACGTCTTAACTGAAATATGCTTCTATGTTGATAAGGATCTTTTTCGGATGTGTATGATTCGGCCACCTGTGTATTTTAGATTCGGTTACATTTTTTTCCATATAAATGATTTAGAGCGCCTGTCTTGCATAAAAAAGGCATGTACTCAGGAGGGCAATACTTTCGACCGTCCCTGCATAAAAAATAATGAAAAACGTTTTATTCCTTGGTATGCTATAGCTTTTCAAAGTGCACACAGAGCTTTCCGCATGCTGTTTGCAACACTGCGCGAACAGCAAGTTGCCGAATGTATTCTGTCATACCAGCATGAGCTATTCCGGAGGGAGTTGTGTTTTACCAGCAAATGCCAACACCGTAAATTTAGATGCTTGTAAGGGAAGTTTTCACTAAATCAGCATGTTCTAAAACTACATATCCCCATTTATTTGCAAACAAATTGACGATGTTACATCAGTCATATACTATAGCGACGGTGGCGCAGCAAGAAATTGCGCTAAAACGGAGCGTTCCAAGAGGAGGTATGTAGAGCAGTTGATCTTGGGTGAGCGACACAGCTGGGACTGTTCGCGTCGGTATACGAATGTTCGACCGTCCCTGCATAACAAGTGAGGTAAAACATTTTATTCCTTCGCATGCTATAGCTTTTCAAATCCACAGTGAAATCTTGGTAGAACGAACACCACATCAACAAAGCTTTCCCACTAACAAACTTTCTAGAAATTCCTCGCTGACTGCTAATAGTTTCAATCCAAATTATTTCACTACTCTGTACTTCAGAATACCAGACTTTTCAGAATAACGATATGTTACATTTACTTCCACGTCATGTTAACAACGCCTCAGTACAACGAACTCGTACTCGGAAGAGCGAGAATTCGTAGGTTGCAGTGAATTCGTGAAAGCAACCGAAGTGATAGTCTCGCTGGCGCCTAGAAACTCGCTCAGTAGAAAACGCGGCATGGCACGAAAGAGAAAAAAAAAAGCTGATGAAGGACTAATTTTTGTTGCAGCCGTTGAAACGACGAGGTGTGCAAAGAAATCGGGAAGGAGTCCAGCCTAACTGTCTCTCGCGCGAGAACACAACTGCGCCACTTAGGTGAGAAAGGGACTGTAGCAACAGGGTTGACGAACGCTGACGGCGTAGAGGCGAGGGCGACAGACTGTGGGTTCGAGGACCCGTGCGTCGTCTAAGTTGATGAGGTGGTCTTGCTTTTCGCTGTGTTCCTCAAGCGCGCTTCGCTCAGAGTTGAAACAACGTACGTCGTGCCTGTGCTGGCGTAATCTTTCTGGGAAGATTTTCATTTAGTCCATGTAAGGGGCGCGGTAGTCGGCGCAGGGCAGTTCGTAAACTACTCGGGGGATTTTTCGCTTGGGCGTTCGGGCTTTCGGACGCGGGATGAGCCGTCCTCTTGTTGATGTTCATTTGTGTGTTAACCCGCGCATACTCTCCTTTCCCAAAAGCCGAAACGCGCTGCCGGATACCTACATTTCAACTCTAATTGCGTCACTATTCACAAAGCATCGGTCTTCACCACACTCCTGACATGTGCAAGACTCATGTGCAACTCAGAGAGGACCCGCACAGAGGTAGTTATGAATTCCGGGGTGTTAGAATACAACGATCTCTCAGAAGAACAAACAATTTGTTGCTGCCCCTTGAATTTCATTACACCGAAATTTCATATATATATATATATATATATATATATATATATATATATATATATATATATATATATAGGCGGGCATGATGGCGAGGAGTGGCCGTTGGCGTTACGTAAAGTGAAGTAGATCCTCCTCCGAACAGTACAAACGGAAGATTTATTTGATGCAACGTTTCGACCGGCGTCCGGTCTTCTTCAGGCATACAATGCATGGGTATGGTATGGTATGAAAAACTTTATTGGGTCCTGAGGGATCAGTCTGTGGGGACTGATGCGGGCCGCTCCCACGTCGGGACAGAGAGGCCGAGCTCCTCTGCCACCACACGGGCCCTCTGGACAGCCCTGAGTTGGTCCGTCAGCACTTCACTGTGCAGCATCCGCTGCCACCACTGTTCACCTTGAGAACCATCACCGGCCAACGCCGAGCAGCGCCAGAGCATGTGGTTTAAATCGAGTAAACCCCCACACTTGCTACAATAGACTGAAACTCCGCAGTCGGGATTAATTTTATTCATGATGACCGGGTTAGGGTACGTCCGTGTCTGCAGAAGTCTTAATGTAACCGCCTGTGGCCTGTTTAATTTACAATGTGGCAGGGGGAATGCCCTGCGCCCTAAGTAATAGTGCTTTGTGATCTCGTTGTAGGTTAACAGCTGGTCCCTGAACTCGGGAACGAGAGGTCCAGCCCCTTCAGGGAGTGCACGGCACACTAATCCTCGTGCCTCCCTGTGCGCCACCTCGTTGAGGTTACGCGGGGCTCCCTCGACTGACCCCATGTGCGCCGGGAACCAAGTAACTGTATGCGAAGTGATATCCCTGCCCTGCAGCAGTCTGTAAGCTTGTTCCGCAACAAGTCCCCTCGAAAAAGCTTTAATCGCAGATCGTGAGTCACTAAACACTGAAACCCTCTCTGAATCAATTAGTGCTAGCGCAATAGCCACCTGCTCAGCGACCCCCGGATCCTTTGTATAAACAGAAGCGGCATTTCGAACAATCCCTTTGCCATCTATCACCACCACTGAATAGGCATCTTTGCCATTAATCCATGCCGCGTCAACAAACGCTGACTCCTCCTTCTGATCGTCTGCCTCTCGTAACAAAGCCCTAGCTCTCGCCATCCGCCTCCCTACATTGTGCACAGGGTGCACATTCCGTGGAAACGGGCGCACAGTAATATTGGCCCTAATGTTTACGTTCAACTCGTGTAGCCGCGTCCCATCATGTGACTCAGCCACCGATTCTCCTATTGACTTCAAGATATACCTCCCCGCTGGTGTACCTAGCAACCGCTCTCTTTGTGCTGTACGCTGAGCCTCGGCAATTTCATCTAGAGTGTTATGCAAACCCAGTTGGAGCAACATATCGTTTGATGTGCTCACAGGCAGACCAAGTGCTGCCTTAACGGCTTTTCTGATTAAAGCATCCAGTTTAGCTTTCTCCCCCCTGTTCCAATTTAACATAGCTGCGACATACGAGAAATGACACATAACGAATGCATGAACTAACCTCATGGCACCTTCTTCTCCTAAACCCCTATGCCTATTAGAGATCCGTCTGATAAGCCTTACGGCTTCCTCCGTCTTTTTGGTGATACGCTGGATGGTTCTATTGTTCGATCCGGTCGCTTCAATTATCAATCCCAAGACCTTTATGGCTTCAACTTTTGGTATCAGCGACCCATCCCTAGCATGGATTGTAATTTGTTAGAAACAAGTTAATTAAACAAGTCTTTTCGTCCACTTTAATTCCTTTCTACTTTCTCCACAATTAAAATACCACAAGTAACTTCCCCTTTGCTTTCCTAGGCTTCATTGTCTGTTTGCTCATTAACCTATCTCCCTTTTGTAACTGATTCATTACCAACGAATGTTTAATTCTCACGCGTTCAATAGACACCTCGCGTACAATAACTCTCATGACTCTTTCCCTCCCGCCTTTCCCTCCAGTAGTTGCCCCGCTTACGCTGCCCGTCGTGCACACGTTTTTTAGTCGCGGCGACTTTGTCAACGAGCTTTTAGTGGCGCCGCCTCGTCTCCTGCGTCTCCGTCGCAACAGGCCATGTGCGCGCCCCGCTCCGACGCGAGACAACTTTTTGAGGAACCGTATTGTGTTGGCACAGCTCCGCTGAAAGCTAAGGTGGAAGATTATCACAGTTCTGGAATTGTGTGCGGAAGTAAAAAATGAAGACTAATGAGGGTCCCCGAGCCGTCGGCGCGCTACAGGCGTCTGGTTCAAGATGGCGCCAATACCTGAAGGGCGCCGACACGACACAAGAAGGCACAACGGGAGAGGCCGCGGGGGGTGCGACGAGCACTATGAGAGCGCGCGTACGGCGTGGAACGGACTCTCCCGCCGCAAAAACCGCTCTTTACTTTGCCATCCCTCTCCCCCTCTTGTCGTCAACATCGTTTACGCCAAAGAGCGCCGCTCATAATTCATACGTCGGACAGGATGATTTTAAAAGACTACTCCTCCAGAGTGTCACGCGGATGCTGCATTCATCTCATCTCCTCTCTACCATCTTTCCTCCTTCCTTCCCTTCCAGCTCTCCCTCGCTCCTTCATACACAATGTATAAATAGCACCAACCACCCATGCATTGTATGCCTGAAGAAGACCGGACGCCGGTCGAAACGTTGCATCAAATAAATCTTCCGTTTGTACTGCTCGGAGGAGGATCTACTTCACTATATATATATATATATATATATATATATTATCATCATCATCAGCCTGTTTAGGTCCACTGCAGGACGAAGGCCTCTCCCAACGATTTCCAATCCACCCTATCCTGAGCGAGTTGGTTCCACTTTATGCCCGCAAACTTTTTAATTTCATCGCTCCATCTAACCTTTTGCCTACCTCTGTTGCGTTTTCCCTCTCGTGGTATCCATTCCGTCGCTCTTACTGTCCACCTATTATCCTTCCTCCTCATGACATGTCCTGCCCAGGTCCACTTCTTTCTTTTAATTGATAAGATAATATCGGCTACTCCTGTCTGTTCTCTGATCCTTTCCGCTCGTTTTTTATCTCTTAGTGTTACCCCTATCATTTTTCTTTCCATTGCACGTTGCGTGCTCCTTAGTTTCATCTCTAGTTTTTTCGTTATTCTCCATGTTTCTGCACCGTACGTTAGTACTGGGAGAATGCAGTGATTGAATACTTTTCGCTTTAATGAGAGCGGTAAGTGTCCGGTCATGATTTCGTAATGCCTTCCGAATGCGCTCCAGCCCAGCCTTATTCTACGGAGAATTTCATTTTCCTGGGTAGGAGTTCCTGATATTAACTGTCCCAGATATACATATTCCTTTACACATTGTAAGGGTTCATTGCTGATTTTAAATTCCTGTTCCTTAGCTAAGCTGTTGAGCATAACTTTGGTCTTTTGCCTATTCATTTTTAATCCAATTTTAATGCTTTCCCTGTTTAGGTCATCAATCATGTTTTGTAGTTCGTCACCATCATTGCTAAAGAGCACAATGTCGTCTGCAAATCTTAAATTGTTTAGATATTCTCCGTCTATTCGAATGCCCTTTTCTTCCCAGTCTAGACGTTTAAAGACTTCCTCTAAACATGCAGTGAATAGCATCGGTGATATTGTATCGCCCTGTCTCACGCCTCTCCTGATCGGGATTTCTCTGCTTCTCTCATGTAGGAGTAGTGTGGCTGTGCAATCTTCGTATATGTTGTTTATGGTTTTCACGTATACGCCAGGTACCCCTTGACGATGTAGAGCTTCTAGAACTGCTTGTATTCCTATGGAGTCAAATGCTTTCTCGTAGTCGATAAACGCCATGTAAAGAGGTTTGTTATATTCCGCGTACTTCTAAATTACTAGGTTGATAGCGTGGCTGTGGTCCTTTGTCGAGTAACCTTTCCTAAAACCAGCTTGTTCTCTCGGTTGGTTAAAGTCGAGTGTTTCTCTTATCCTCGTAGAAATTTCCTTTGTAAATAGCTTGTATATTACTGGGAGTAGGCTGATTGGTCTGTAATTCTTTAACTCCTTTATGTCACCTTTCTTGTGGATAAGGATTATATTAGCATTTTTCCAGCTGCGCGGTACGCTACATGTCTTGATACATTTCGTGAAGAGCGATGCAAGTTTTTCAAGTACAATATCTCCTCCGTCTTTGATCAAGTCGGCTGTTATACCATCGTCACCAGCTGCTTTACCGCGGGACATGCCTTTGGCAGCTTTTTTGACTTCGTCAGCGGTTATAAATGGAATTTCGGTGTTCTCCTCTGGTTCTATTTCCATTAAGGTTGTATGGTCTGTCTGAGAGCTGTACAGTTCCGAGTAGAAATCTTCTGCTACCGTTACTATTTCGGTGAAACTGTTGATAACGTTACCTTGTTTATCTTTTAGCGCATGCATTTTGTTTTGTCCTAAGTGCAGTTTCTTTTTGACCGATTTAATGCTGGTGCCTTTCTCCACTGCTTTCTCTATTTCTCTCATGTTAAAGTTTCTTACATCTCTTTGCCTGGCTTTACTGATCAATTTCGATAGTTCTGCGAATTCTGTCTTATCTTTTGATGAAGTGACTTTCATTTGTTGGCGTTTTTTTATTAAGTCCTTGGTAGATTGGGACAACTTACTTGTTGTTTGCTTTGCTGTTTTACCCCCGACTTCTATCGCGGTTTCAAGGATTGTTTTCGTTATGGTTTTGTTTATTTGTTCTAAATCGTCACCGTTTTCGTCTAAGGCCTCGAACTTGTTGCTTAGGGCGACTTTAAATTCGTCGTCTTTCGCTCTGATTACCTCTACATTACATTTTTTTAGTAAATAATTTAGTTCTTGTTTTCTTTAGGTTAAGTACAATCTTTGCCCTTACTAGTCTGTGATCGCTGCATTTTATCTTCCCCACTACTTCTGTGTCTTGAATTATACCTGGTTGTTCGCACATTATGAAGTCGATTTCATTATTTGTTTCCCCGTTAGGGCTTTTCCACGTCCACTTCCTATTCTTGTGTTTCTTGAAGAACGTATTCATTATTCGAAGCTGGTTCCTTTCGGCAAATTGTACTAGCATTTCCTCACGGTTATTCCTACGGCCGACGCCGTAGTTGCCTATCGCCTGCTCTCCACTTTGTTTCGTTCCTACTTTTGCGTTGAAATCCCCCATGACTACTGTGTATTGCGTCCGTACTTTCTTTATTGCTAATTCGATATCCTCGTAGAATTGCTCTACTTGTTCATCGTCGTAGCTCGTTGTTGGCGCATATCCCTGGATTATCTTAAGTTTATACCGCTTATTTAGTTTTATTACGACGGATGCTACCCTTTCGTTAATGCTGTAGAATTCATCTACGTTACCCGCTATATTTTTGTGGATTAGGAACCCAACGCCATATTCTCTCTTTTCGGGTAATCCTCTATAGCAGAGGACGTGTCCATTATTTAAGACTGTGTAAGCTTCGCCTGCTCTCCTAACTTCGCTAAGGCCAATGACGTCCCAATTAACTCCCTCTAGTTCCTCGAGTAATTCCGCTAATCTAGCTTCGCTTGAGAGGGATCTTGCATTGAACGTTCCAATGTTTAGATTCCAGTGGCGGCCTGTCCGGGTCCAGTGGTTGTTACCGCCCTCTGCCGCTTCACAGAGCTGACCGCCGCCGTGGACAGATGTTCTGCAGCTGCTGGACACTGAGGGCGAGGGTTTAATTGTAGACATCGTGTGGGAGGTGGTGGCCAAGTACTTCACCAGGGAGGCCAATT
This sequence comes from Hyalomma asiaticum, assembly GCA_013339685.2. Lineage (NCBI taxonomy): Eukaryota > Metazoa > Arthropoda > Arachnida > Ixodida > Ixodidae > Hyalomma > Hyalomma asiaticum. The sequence continues at coordinate 18,630 of JABSTT010002832.1, forward strand.
CCAGTTCTGGTGTAGGAGTGAGTTGTAAACGGCACTTGAACGACTGAAAGCCTTTCAGGTGTCCAACCGTCGCCAGGACCCCCCTACCGACGTAATCTCGAGCTTATGACAACCATCCTTTAAAAAAAAAAAAAAGAGGGGGGTCGAACCTGTGATCCTCGGCGGTCTCAGTAGCCGCGGTTCCGCATCGTTAAACGTACACGCTTACAAAGCATTTCATGCGCGATAACTTCTATGCGCCTTACTATTTTGTACAGTATTTGGTCTCAAAATGTCCGCGATTATCTAGTTTTGCTGATCGCGACATCCAGGACGTCATGGTTATTAAAATTGCTCTGACAGGTAGCTGGGCGCGCGTGGAAAGTCGTGTTTTAGCGAGCGGTTTTAACTGCGCCGCTGTATGTTTTCGCGCACCGCATTCCGTGCGTAGCGCGAACGTTGTAGAAGTTGGGGTAAAAGAAATTATTGCGACCTTCCACGTGGGTAAAACATGAGTATTTTTTCAATTTTTGCCACGTACGTAAACGGAAAAACAAAACAAATCGCTGGTTGTAAGTCGCGGTTGCATGATGTGTAATGAGTAATGAAATCTATAATTTCCTATGCCGGAATGGACGTGCGAAGACAAAATGGAAATATATAGGCATCAGGGAGGTACACTGTAAACGCAAATAAGCCGAAAAGGGCACATTAAGCGACGCGGACTCCCTTGAAACTCCCGGCCTGAAGACCGTACTCCCTTTGAGTGAAACAGACATGGAGTGAAAATGTTCGCCATCCTCCATTGAACTCCCACGTAAAATGTGGGAATGAAAAGGGCAAAAAGTTTTGATTTTACCTCCTTTGCACGAGGGAGTTTGCAGCTAAAAGGCTCCCTTTAGTGTTAAGGGAGCATTGTTCTGCTCCCTTTCTGTATACATATACATATATAAAGACACGACAGGAAACAGAACTCCCTTCACACGTAAGGGAGCATGTGTTCGCGTGTGTGATGGCGGTCCAGCTCGTTGGCAGCGATCTATCCGCTGTCGTACTGCAAGATCGCCACCGATAACAATTTTTGGACGCGGTGCCTTACGTCTTGCCTCATAATGGCCAGAAGTATTTGCTTGTTTGTCCCCGGCCGAGAGCGAAGCGCGTGAGAGAAGCGTCGTTGCTGTTTGCTGCGCCAGCTGGCTGTGGTGACGCCCGTCCGGCAATTCGTCGTTCTCACGCGCTCCTCTTCGTTTAGTATGTCGTGTATGTAAGTACGTGCGAGAAAATTAGCGTGACCAGTCGAGTTTGTGGGTATCCTGCCGACGCCCTTCTCTTCTTTTTTTCTGCACTTTCACCGAACAGCAGATGGACTGCGCCAGCGCAAATATGCAGCACTGCAGTGACTGACTGCCTCGGGGCCGTCGTATCTTCGGGATATGTGCACTACAATGAAATTTGGTTGTTCTGCGTGGTTGTATTGTGCACCAAATGTGTTATTCGCAAGTGTGACCTCCTCTCGCGGCATTCTCCGCAGTGCCACTGAGGTAACGAGACCACCTCGATCGCCATCGTCCGTCCGCCGTTGTCGAGATTTCCGGGGCCCTCCACTACGGCATGCGCCATATCATATCGTATTTTTAGCACGTAATGTGCGTCCTCGCTCGCTCAACTCGCCAGGCGGAGTACGCTTTTGAAACGTTTGAAACTGCGCCTATACTAGTGCGTATTATTGCCAGCTAGTTGTCTGACCTGCACCTGGTTTTGTTGCGTAGATCACTTTAGCTTCGGCGCTAAGTTTCTGTGCGCTGTTGGCACATTCTTATGCGCTGTTTGTGACAAAGGCCATGCAAGCACATATCGTTTGTCGAGATGTAAAACGAACGATCGCCGCATGTGGTTCTCGCTGTCAAACATCGCGATCCCTTCGGCTGCAAGCTCATTTGCATAAAAAGAATTTTCGGCCATAACCGAGGCGTTTGATCATCTTTTCCCGACGTGTCGATATATGCTCATACCGTTAAAAGACGATCCTAGAATTATTTCCATCACATAGCAGTGTATTTTAACCCTCAGGAAACGAATATTAAGTAGCGTGAGCACCCCGCTGCGCTACGAGCACTTACGCTTAGTTGTATGGAAAATTTTACTCAGTAGGCCCAGAATTCGAAAGCATGTTATGTGATGCAACTTCGGTTCGTGCATTCAATGTGGCGATTTCAGGCAGTGAAATATTTTCATCATCTATCAAACATTGAAAGTCTGCACGATGGTGATGAAGTTCAGCCAGTACTGAAAAATAAAACTAATGAAATAAATTCACGCAGATCTGCCCATTTACTTGTCGACATGGTTGGTCTTTGGTATGTGGGAAGCGTCCTATTAATATTTCTGGAGTGAAGTGGAGGGGGCTGACCTATAGCATGTGGGTTTCTGTAATATGAGAAGCTTAGAGCAATTCAACAAGCGTTCTTGTTTATAAACCTCAGCACGAACTCATTCTGAATGAACACTTTGAAGAATAAAGTATTTTCGAAATACAAAATCAGATGGCGTTTTTCTTTTGTTTGTTCATTTTAGCACAACAAGCAGTCTCTTAGCATCAGAGGTTTCTCCCTTCCATGAGTAGAGGGGTCCACCTATCACTGCATCACTTAGGGCTTCTGTGTTAGACGTTGTTAGTGTAGCTAGAACAATTTCTTTTAAAAACATGTGCTCAAAAAACATAAATTCTTACAAAGCATGTAGTTCTGCATTTCTGTTTGAAACCTTTGTTAAGAAAATCAGTTTTATAACTCTAGTAGCTCATTCATAGCAGCTGCAAGGAGAAGTGCTTCAGATGACCTCTCCTGGACTTTACCACCTGTTTCATAGCAGCAGATTGGAATAACCGTAGTATGTACTCTATTGTTTAGTTCCAGGTTTCTAATCTTCACACTAACTTATGTGCTTTAAACTCATAGGGTTGGATTCACATTTTTGTGAAACAGATATCTAGGCATCAACAGAAAATGTGGGAAATATAGCGAGAACAAATGCAAATAAATAAATGTTTATTATAAGAGGGACACAACAATAACACCACCAATCTAAAGGATGTTCCAAACCAGGTACAATGTCAAGAGAACAAAGTCTGCCTATACATTTCAAGAATTTATAAAAAATAAGTACAATATACACGTAATGAAGCATTGCCACTTGCATAATTTTGCTAGCCACACATCCCAGTTATGCTGCACCATTGAATGGCAGTTGGTGCTGTAAAGAGAATGATGGGGACAACTATGTGTGTATGAAGTCTTGTTACAGCTTTCAAAATGTGCTCCATCATCATTCACGCCCTTCTGACCAGTGCATACCTTGCTACAGAAGTTATGAGTCACAATTTAGTGTATACCAACACCAATTTAAGCCAGCTTCACCTCACTGCCTAAGGTAGACGCATGGATCCCTGATTTCATATACATCCACCAAAAATGGCTAAGTAAAATAAAAAAGACATAAAAATTAACCCACCGTATGAAAAGGACTGCATGTTAATGTGGAGCATGTATACACGAAGACAGGCTGAAACACTGTTCTGCCTGTCTGTACTGCAGCCACACATTTAGTAGTGAGCTATTTTATTGGCACTGAAGTGGAGACCAGATTGAGGTCCCTAATAATGACACTGTGAGGATATAACCACTGCCCCTTAAATTAACACCATGTGTTTAGTCAAGAACACACTCAGCTGGACACCACAGCAGAAATTGCAATCAAACAATAACCAGCATGTGAATCGACAAGGTACCACAATTACTTTGGGGCTAAGCTTTAAGTACCTTTATCCAGCACATGAATGCACAAGAGCATAAATGTCATCACAAAAGTGCAGATGCACATACTGTTTGTTTGAGTGCCATTGAGCAGTCGAAGCAAGCCAGTAGAGCTACGTTACTTTTTGGAATGTGCACAAGCTTCAGGTTACCTTGCTTTTGAATGTTCATCTAAGTGGGTGCATGAAAGCAGCTTACACTTATTATGCAATGGCAAATAGCTAAGTGCATGAAGACCACATGTATTCACTGACACTGCCTGTCTCCAGACTAACCGTGATCCTGACCCCCCCTCGCAAGATTCCTTGTGACCTAACACATGTGCTGTTATAATTAAATGTGGCTACCTTCATGCATAATTTCACTTATACTGTCATGGTCATGGTATATTTAAGTACAATTTACCATCAGCAAATGTATAAGTTCATCAACGTGCATGAGTACAGGCATCTTGTCTCTGATGCTGAATGAAAAGAAATATAACGGCTGCTTCAACAAAGAAAATATTTGCTTACTGTTGTATAATTTCTGTGTAGCTTAATGCAATACTGCTTCACTGCAGCTGTGTGTATGGGCTTGTGTGTGTCAGGCAATCATTTTTTCACAGGCAATTGTGAGGGATCTTGCGATAAGGTTAGTTGCAGAGAAAGCAGTTGTGATTGGCCGATTTGTTAAAAAAGTGACTGTTTTCAGTCAGTCACTTGCAGCTCAATTTCTCAGTTGTACGACTGCTGTCGTACAGCTTGTGAACCAATCATGTTCACTAGAACAGGATGTCTGTTTATCCTAGGAGAGTGCGAGGGACCGACATTAATGGCTTGTTAATGAAGTGTGGCAGCTGGCTCATAGAGTGACAGGTCCGGCTAGTTGGTGATACAATATTGGCATGGTTACACAGCACATATGGATGAAGACAGAAAAAGAAAACAGGACTCCCCTCAGTCTTCTTCCATTAGCGCTGTCCAACCAAGTTGGCTGACCACACCTGCTGGTGTAAATGTCAATTGATTATTTAAGTCGCTCTCAGCCACGAGTTGCAATTGACGAACTGTGCCAATTGCCAGCATGAGTGCACCTTATCTGTGGTATCACTTGATATGAGTGTAATCTTTAGTGGAACAAGAGTGTAGAGAGGCTAATTGTCATTCGCATGAAGTGTATTCCATTGAGTATCACTGTACCATTAAACATTTCTTAACATCCATGGTAAGGATTAAACATTCCATGCATCTTAAGGAACTCATTTAGAAGGGTTCAGACGTGGCGTCTACACACAAATAAATTATTGAAACCAAGGACATTTCAGAGAAATACCAAAGAAAAAAATTATTGTTTCAAATATAGTACACATGTTGCTAAAGCACTCAGACCCAACATGGTATGCCAGCTTGCCTTAAGTTCGCCATTTTTCCTATGTTTTGCCAAGTACATACATATTACCTACGTTTCATTTAATCATCACATGAAAGGCAGGTCATGTTAGTCTAGTGCTCTTTAGCAAAATGTTTTGCACTATTTATTTTGTCTTGGCCTCAGAGGTTCATCACACAAATGGAATGCAAAAGTATTCATTATTAGGTACTTGAAAACATGAGCATACAGAGTATGGCATTCATTCATGTATGTGCTTCTTTTTGCCCAACACTCAGCATGAAAAGGTATGACGCGGATGCACTTAAGCTGCAGTTATGACTGTATCTGTAAACATGACTGTATGTCTAAGCTTAATTCACTCATTCTATAGCGGTGTTCTAGACACGACTCTTTACGCTGCCAAGGCTTGACGAGACAACAATAACAGACACACCGAGTGAAGCACACACTGACAACTCATTTATTTTGTGTCAGGCAAGTTCTTATGTAGGACCACAAAAAATCTCATCTTATATATACCAACTAGCCCCCATTGCAGCTCTACTACCGTGCTCTAGAATTGACTAATATGACCAAGCCGCACATACATGGCTTAGAGTATGGTAATTGGCACAAATGTACTGCTTTGACAGGGAGTACATTTGTTTTGTTTTTTTTTTAAATCTGCTAATAAGCACGTATTTCACTATCAAATGAAAAATGTGGTCAATTGGAAGAGCCTGATTGTAGTATTGTACAGCATATTATTCGCATACAGCCCACATACCTAACTGTATACTTATCGGTATAATTGTCTGGGATATTTAATATAATAACATAGTGTACTTGATGGTTGACTGAATTTAAAACAATTATGTACATGCAATGCCCGCACACTGTATTTGATGTTTCAGGCGAATATACTATGCTCATTATTTGTGTATAGGCCCTAAAGTCGCTCTCCTTCTTTTACATCGATGCATGCAAGGTGGTGCTTTGACAGATATGGACCTATTTACATGGCTGGTATCACACAAGCTTTTCTTTTCTTCTCCCTTGCTATGCCGACAATTCACAATCAACTTATCACGGTGGCAGCGCGGCTGCGATCTCCCTGTGTGGTGTATAACCTTACACTTGCCTGTTTTGTGGCAGCCGGCATCACTGGGAAAAAGCTTTTCCCTAAAGGTGACTTGTGCCAATAAAGTGGGAGAAATAGCGCCTGCTCTACATGACGTGTAAATAAAGGAATCGTTGCAACAGCAGAAGCCCATCTGGTACTACAGCCTTGTCAGTGTTTGTGTTCTCTGCTGTGGGCAGCCAGCATGAACACGCCGTCACAAAATAGAAGTTTATAGCACATTTAGTCCACTTGTGCACTATTTTACCGAAGAGCTAAAGTGATGTTCTTGACTGATCGTCTTTTTGGGCGAGTAGGACAGGCTGTTGGACTAGATGGTCTTGCATCTTGAAAAGTTGAACTTCATGCGAATGACACACACACACACACACACACACACACACACACACACAAAGAAGAGCCAGGTCGTAAATTTCGTGATCATGGCTTGGCATAGGTACACGAAGCACTAAGCTTTGCACAGGGCTGTCCACAGCTGTCTAACAGCAGCATGACGTGCAATTGTGGTGCTTATGTGGAGTGTTGGGTATGCAGAGTGCAAATGGAAGTGAAGTCCTGCACCGTCTGAGACCAATCAAATCGGGAAATGGCTAGCATCCAGTCTTACAACGAGAAAATTTACCTTCGTTTACTTCATGAGAAAATAAATAGGGCCCCTTATAACCACAGCGCATTTTTGAAGGCATGGCATACAATAAAAAAAAAGTTGAAGGCATGGCATTGTGGTACAGAGTTTCCTTCTGCATGCGTTGGTTGCAAGTTCACCCTCCTTCATATCCTTTTCTTGTTTTGTTTCTTTCCCCTTATATATATGACTGTCTAACAGCTGAGCGCGCATAGCTGGAAAATGTCGACCTCACCAGAGCAATGCTTCGGGTAACGACTTACCCGAAACTTACCCAAAATTTAGAGCTTGTATGTATATACATATTTGCACACTTACAAACACATACACAAATCTACAGAAAAAGAGGGCCGGACTTCCACAAAACAAAATCCTGGCTACATTTCTGCCAGACACCTGCAGTTGGTACAAAGTTATTGGGTGCTGAAGAGCCCTACACTGATCTCTATTACATAAGAATGCACTACGGTTCCCACCAGACTTTTGCTTTACAGTGCAGCTCAGAACACAGCACATCATGAAGCAGTGTGAGGTAGTCCTGATCACTTGAACCATAGAGGTCCAAATTACCAAATACATCAGTCGAGGTGAACAGCAGTGCCAGCAGTACTCTGGAGGGAGCACCCAACCACATGTGGTGGACTGCTTCAAGCTAAAGAAAGTTTCTGCCACTACATACTTCTCTTTGTTTTGATAATCAGTATGAAATTGTGACTCAAGGAGCTGCAATACATACTCATATCCAGTTCATCCTGTGATTGCTGAATCAGAAGTGCCACTTAAAAAGTAAAAAGGAGCTGTTTTGCAATTTCATTATCCATTATCCAGGTTCCATTACACAGTGAGCAGATGACAGCTCTACTTGATTGGTCGAAGTCTGATTAGCGTATTACAAGAATCATCCTATGGCGAGGCCTGATGACTAGCACATGATAATGCACGAGAGCTCCTTGGGGTGAAATTCAGTGGTTGATACCGAAACAGAGTGAAAAGTGAAATAATGTGTTTTGTGACAAAATTATATGTGGAGCACATTAACATACATTTATTGCAGCTTGTTTTGTACTCCAAAAGAGGCCTCCCTCCATATCGCTGTCAGCCGTCCCCCACACCCCCTCCCTTTTTTTTCCACTGCAGAGGACAAAGAATCAAGCAAAAAAAACGACTCACAATTGTGTATATAGCCATTGTCATGCTCCATAGCAGAGAGAATAACAGAGGCCTGTGCTTCAGCGCATATATCATGGATATCAGAGCCTTTATTGCAATGCCTGCAGAAATGCAAGGAACCTGGACACTAAACATTAAATAATTACTTGTAAATGCTTAGCTATCAAGTACACGTAGTGGGAATTTGTTCAACACCACTATGATGACACATTTCTACCATGGGAAGCTAAATATTTCAAACCCATTGAAATATTCATTTCATTCAACCCTTTACAGTACAACTTTTTATTAAATAATCGTAAAATTTGCAGAGAGACAGACAACCATGACAATCGTCATGCAGTAGGCGTGTGCTACATGCACCTTATATTGCAAAACAAGAGGTGCATTACAGATTTGAACAGTGTGCGCTCCAAATTCTTGACACAAACTGCCAAATGGATTTAGCAACGAATTCCTATTGACCGATATACTTGTGACACAAAGCTTAGACTTACTCAATAGTAAAATTTAAGTGTAAACAATAATGTGATATTGCCGGTTGAATGAATACTGGCTCCAAATGGCTCCAAGCTTGTCATTTTAGCCCAGTTTCATGGTAACACTTTAGAGTCTAGGTGTGACTAGAGTTCTTATGAAACAATGTGCCTTTTTTGTTTATGCCAAGTGTATCACGACCACAGTGAGTTCTCATTTTCAAATTCGACTTATTCTGCACTTATAAAGAGCCAGTGCACGGATGGGGGGGGGGGGGTTCGGGGGTTGTAACGCCCCCCCCCCCCTGAAGCCGACCTAACCCCCTCCCACTCCGTAACTGCTCCTATGTCCTAGAAGAATGTGGAGCTAATGTCTACAAAACACCGAAAAAAAATTAAAAATAATAATCATCATTGATGTCACTATTATTTGGCATTTGATTTACTTTTTTTTACACACGCAACAACTGTGTAATCGCTTGCCCGGCCCTTCGTGAAAAATTGAACCCCCCCCCCCCCCCCTGGCAGAGATCCTGGGTGCGCTACTGTAAAGAGCAGTTACATTATGTCTCTCTGCAACACGAACATTCACACCAATCTGGTACATGTAAAGTTTTCCCTCATTTTAGGCCATTTTTCTTTGACCGAAAAGCTAGATTGTTTAAGAATAATGCTGGATTCTTTTCTTCATCCAAGTGATTCTTCTTTTGTTTAGAAAGCTGTTCCATGCTTACTGAGAGCCCGCACTACATTTGCCAGCAACTACAATGCCTGTTTCGATAGTCACAATATAATTGGACACGTACAAGCACAAACAAGAAAAGCTGTGCCAAATTCAATTAGGAAAGTGTGACAAAAATGGAGTCACCACAGGTAGACATGCATTTTAGTAGGCAACCCACCATGCAGTGCAGGTAAACATGTGCTTTAATCTCATAAGTCTCTTTTTTGCTCAAGAAGTATGTTTCTGAAAATATATTTCTTCAAAGGAGTATACTTTTCAGATGCATACTGACCACTAAATATACTTTTCAAGGACACCCTAGGATCACTTCCTTAAATGGGCATACAAAGTCGGGGTCATTGTCGCTACAATAACTCACTGTCTTCGTTGTCTTAAGGAATTCTAAACAATTATGTCTCTACCTTCCCCCACTCATCTGCTCCTGCCACTTACTCAACAAAGCACACGTATTGCATTGATGCGCACTTTCCTTAATCTTTGTACTAGACTGTGCTGTTGTATATTTGTGCATTATTCACATATAAGTCCTTGCTGAACAAAGCAAGGTACTTACGGACTTAGGAGACCGGTTCAATTTATGTATTCGTGGCACTGCTGAATGACATATTAAAAATTTCCACCCAACATTATTCAAGAAATATTTGCAGCAATGTTTAGAAAAAAGTGACCTGGAGTTTGTGAAATTTCTAATAAATTGTGGTTCTTATTCAGAGGAAAATGAAACATTAACCATATGCTAATCAAACAACTCAGGTCAATAAAAGTGCACTTCAGTGACATCTATAGACTGTTTCAGAAGTTCTGTGCAGCATTGTGGAAGCTACTGGTCTCTTCAGTCAATCATGACGGTGAACACATATTAAACGTGTCCTTCTGTGGATTGTCACCGGCCAATGGCGGGCGCTGCAGTGGCAGCCCTGGAAATAGGAAGATGAAGCGGGATGTGCGTGTCCGAACAATTGTATTTCGTCCCACTTCGAAAGAATTCTACGCTCGATGGCTTCGTAGCCTGCTGCATGGAACTAGTAAAACTGACTATAAGTTATAGGCTCTTGCAAGGTGATGGATATTAAGCACTTAAAGGGACACTAAACTGAAAAATTTTTTCTCATATTAGTAAATCACTCTCCCATTACCAAAGGCGCCACTTTCCCACAGCGAAAACGCTTGGTAAGCTAGAAAATGCACAAAAGAAAAATACAAGTAGTGACACCTGCTCAGATATTTGCACAATAATACACGTGATGTCATAATCTTTGACGGCATCTACTAAGGCGTACATAGTTGTTCATAGGTAAAAGAGATATACATTAATTGCGTTCTAAGAAACCCAGAGACTTAACATGGCACGTTTCAAATAAGTTGACTGAGCCAACCTGGCGAGAATATGAACAAAAGCAAGGGGGTTTGTGATGTCATCTCCTTACTGTATTGGGGCAGAATTCATAGAAAAGCTTCAACCTTGAATACACCTTCTATTATTGAAAGCAAAATGATGAAATTAGCAACAATGGAGTTCCCAAACAGTAATTTATCAGTCTATTTATTTTATTTATTTACATATACTGCCATCTTGCATAGCAAGATATTGCAGGAGTGAGTACATACATAAACTAGAAATACAACAGGAAGAAATGTATACATTGAAAAAAAAAGATAATTACATCAGGAAACATACACAGTTCATCAGTGAACAAAGTTGGGCAATTGTTCCACAAATTCATCATGGGACAACTCGCGCAGGGGGCCGTCAAGACCGTTCCAAATGTCAATAGTATGAGGAAAAAAGGAAAACTTAAAACAATCAATGGATGATTGGAAGGGACTATATTAAGGTGGTTACTTCTTCTTGTGACTCGAGAGGAAGGGTGAACAAAAGCAATAGGTGCATTGATAAATGTTTTCCCGTGAGCGATTTTGTGCAGCAGGGCAAGACGGTCACAAGTACGTCTGTCGGCTAAATAACTTAGCTGCAGCTTGTTAGTGTGTAATGTTGGTGAAAAATGGCGATCGTAGCGATTACATATGAATCTAACGGCTTTCTTCTGAATACACTCCAGCATATTTATGTCTCTGGCATGATGTGGTGACTACACGATGGACGCATACTCAAGTAGCGGCCTTATGAGTGATCTGTACGCCACCAGTCTACAGTCTTTTGACGCATCTCTGAGGTTTCTTTTAAGATAACCCAGTTTCCTTAACGCCTTATTTGTTATGTGCTTAATGTGAGCATGCCATCTAAGATCAGGGGAGAAAATAACACCAAGATATTTGAACGTGTTTACACTTGCAAGCTTCTGGTCCTGATTAAAATAGGTAAATTTTAACGGTTGTTTTTTATTTGAGAAAGTCATTGAGACTGTTTTCTTGAAATTCAGTGACATCTGCCACGTTTTACTCCAATCACAAAAACGGACAAAAGCTTTGTTTAACTCTAACTGATCTTGGGGGCTAGCGACAGCGGAATAAATAACGCAGTCATCGGCATAGAGTCGTAATTTAACATTAGTCCCAGCAGTTACCTCAGTGACGTCATTTATGTAGATGGTGAAGAGTAAAGGACCCAGTACGGATCCTTGTGGCACGCTGGACGCAACGCTGACCTGGGATGAGTGAACGTGGTTAAATGCAACATATTGGGTTCTAGAGCCTATAGGTAGTCTTGTATCCAGGCTATGAGTTTGGGGTCGGGAATTATTGCCCTGAGTTTAATGAGAAGTGTATTATGACACACTGTGTCAAAAGCCTTACTATAGTCAATGAAAATGGCATCAAGCTGTCCTCTAATATTAGGTGTGGATGCGATATCATGGGAGAACTCTAGTAATTTGGTCTTTCACTTTAGTGTCCTTGAGCAAAGTAAGTTACTATATATGTTGTCGTGCCAGGTAAACGGCACATGTTTTCAGAGAACATTAGCTGACAGCTGATTCATGCTTAGTTAAACAAGTCAAGCAGTTATAGCCTCTTGATCAGCACTGGCATCTCAATTATGGGGGAAGCCTTTTAGCTACTGTGGAAGGCATATATATGGTATGTCACGTGCACATGCCTGTGATATAAGTGTGTGTGTGCGTGTGTGTGTGTGTGTGTGCGTGCGTGCGTGCGTGCGCGCGCGCGCGTGACAGCTGGACTATCAGGGGTTTTTCACATTTCGAAAGCGCTATCCACTGCGAGCGCTATATGGCTCGATCGATAGCTACGTTTAGTAGACGCAGCCCGGTCCTCCGGCTAGAAATGCCAACTACCGGTTCTCATACTCGTGTTTGCGTGCGTGCGTGCGCAGATGATAGGATGCATACCTGCACGCGCGAGCGCGTATAACGTGTGATATACATTAATTGCTATTAGTGGGTTTTTGACATTCCGAAACAGCGCTCAGCTCGTGTGTATGTTCTAGGCCTACTCCTTTCAAGCTAGAAATGCCCAGTCAACCACAATAGTTCTAGATCTGTACACGTGCGCGCGCGTGCGTGTGCGCACGCATATGATAGGCTATCTATCGAGTGGGTTTTTCACATTTCGAAACAGCAATCGACAGCTGTTCTCTGTATACATGCTAGGCCTAAAGTCCCAACTATGCATTCCTTGCTTCCCCCCCTCCCCCCTTCCCTCTTGATCGATTTCAGGCAAATAAGTTATAACGACTGGTTCTGTCCGCTCACATGTGAGCGCGCGGCATCTCGAGGTAGGACGTGTTATGGGTATTCTGTGGCAGCTAGTACAGCGATTGGGCAAGGCCCACAGAGGTAGAAAATATTACAGAAAAGTGCTATATATTGGAGGCGATCGGGCTCGATCTGGCACGGAAGCTGCGGCCGTTTCGATTGAATTCAAGTACTTGGTGTTGCAGTCGATCACTTTTGGGTGGAATTCGCTTATTTCAAGTAAAGGAGCGCACATTCGTCGGAACCGGAGGTGACTGTTTTGTAGAGTTGCCACAGCTTTTCGTCTAGACAGCCGGCCATTTGTGCGTCGGAGGTTTAATTGGGAATTTCGTGCCTGGCGCTTTTCTTTCAGCCTGCACGCTTGCAATTCCCTCTTATGTCTTTAAGTTTGCACGCACCAATATCAGCCTATCAGCTGACTAAGCAAAACTGAAGATTTGTTTAATTAAAGGAGCACTATGTACAGGTTGTCTGCCGTAATCGTCTGTAGCAGACGACAAGACGACCGGCCCTTGGTACGGCCAACGATATTTGCAAACCCGTTCAACCAAGTTAAACCCCAAGTACATCTGTTTATTATTATTATAAGTAAAAATAACTAAACAATTACCAGTTTACAATTCGCATTGTGACACTCCCACATTTAAAACTTTAAATTCGTTCAGATGTCGCCACTACAGCCCTTCAAAATGATCCCGCCAAAATCGAGCGCCGGCACCTCCGGCGCGCTGGGTCACGCCTGCCAGCCAGCGGCATTTGAAAGAAAACAGTCTTATTTTGATACGTTTCTCGCGCCATCAAGCGTGGTCTACGGGATAAACCACAGTAGTATGTACATGTATGGACGTACAATTTATGCCAAAGGTGAACGCCGAGAACCACACGCCGCCGCCAACCGGGCCGTTGGCCGGTCCGTCACTCCCAGCTTCTGTGCTTCCCGCCTTTGGAGGAGACTTTTTGGTGAGTTTCTGTATTGGTTCTCGCTTGTAAAGCGAGCGGCCACAAAAACTAGTTGTGTTGCTTTCTTTTTAAGGTTTGCGTTTAGCTCGACTCCGTATACTGTCGCCGTGAGCTGCGAATATCCTAGCGATCACGTTCTGTAACGGGCGCGTTGGTTGGACATTTGTGGCCGAAGTAAGCAGCAAGGAAATAGAATAGAAGTATATATCAGGTATAGTAAATCATAAAAGAAGACCAAACGCCACGCAGTACGTCTACGCAGAGCGTATTTGTTAGAGGAAGCTTTTTCATAGTGCTACAGCATATGTGTCCTGAACATTTTCTTTTTTTTTAACCCGATGAAGGCGAGTATTATTGTTTAAGCGTGTTGTTATTGGTTTAAGTGCGTTGACCCTGGCGTTAGTTCTTAAGGTTTGACCATACGTTCCTCGATGTGCACCATCCGTAAATTAGAAGTTGAGGCTTCCCCAGCCCGATCGTAGCATCTTTTTTTATGATTTGTAATAAGGTGACAAACTCAGCTAGTTGGGCGAGTTGGTAAAGTTGCATTATGAATGAATAGCGCACAAAAAAAAGAAGAGCTAAACACTTAGCCAGGTCGTCAGTGTTTCTTTTTTTTCTTCGCATGCACCTTGTAGTTAAAGTAGTACTGAAAGTGGATACTGTTTGAATTGCTAGTTTTCAATGTGCATATTTCAGAAAAACGTATATATTAGTCTAAGACTTGGCAAGTGAAGTGTATGACTTCAAGCAAAATTTTTTAGAAAGAAGAGACATTATTAGTGGCCCTTAAGAACAGTAGCCTTGTACACTGTGAACGCTGAACTCATTTGCTCGAGCTACAGAAAACAACTTTGTGTATGTGCAGCCTTACTGCAGGATATCATATCACAAGAAGAAGCAGGGCTAGTCAGTATTAACTGGGTGTGATGTACTGTAGAGTGATTGCCATAACACAAGATGAAAAAGATAACAAAAGGACAGAAAGCTGAGCGAGTTGGTAAGGCTCCATAGTGAAAAGAACAGGCGTGCAAAACACAGACACTAGGGGCATGAAGTGGGAGAGAAGTTATATAGACGGCGTTCGGGTTGTCCACTTCTCCCCCTTGTGTTCTTTGCATGCCTGTTCTTTTCACTATGAAGATAACAGTTGTTTGTCTGTGTCAATGTGTTAGCTCCGGCATGTCACATATTTCATTGCAGTACATAATTTTCTGTAAGCAGTCTGTAACAGCTACATGCTTGCCTAATGGTGGTGTTTTACAGTATTTAATATAGTTGTGACTGGCCGTGCAACAAATGGTTCAGTAAATTAAACATGTTCCAGAGTGCGTGAATTTAAAGAAGCTGATTAGAACTGACATCCTTGCCCTTGGTGACCTTGTTCATTGCAGGACTGAAGCTTCCTTAAGGCCATTGGAGTCTACATGCAGTATTATAAATCCTAACTACTGCTTAAGCCACCAGTCCTGTTCTGGCACTAATCCTCCTTGCTATAGATGGCAGCAACAGCAGTAGTCTACAAGCACTTGTGTTGTCGACTACTTCAGTGGAGATATGCTGGTATGTGCCTGAAGTTATTGGTTGTCTGTTCTGGGTTCATTCATATCAATTGTCACTTATTTTATCACTTAGTGTATGACCCCTTTGCTATACGTGTTGGTTGATGACAACAAAAAGAAATTTGCTTTCCTCAAGTACTAATGACACTGTCTTATATACTTGTATTTTATTTTTCTCTCAGAGTCTTCCATTTCTGAGGTGCAACCAGTGGATTCTGAGAC